>JAMKCH010020195.1:0-27280 GCA_023653785.1 Ophioderma brevispina
GGAATGGTGTTTGATATCTTCACTGATGGCGACAGTATGGTCAGTCCCTGTGGTGTTGGTGTAATAGCAAATTATGGCCCTATGTTCAGGTAGAACCACTTCCGGAAAATTAAACAAGTAGTATAGTAGCTGTAATAGTAGTAATAGCATTCTTTATTATGTTCCTCAGTGTCAGGTTTTGTACAAAAAATCTGGTCTCTCCTTGAGATCCTGATACATATTTCAAGTATAATATACATAAACAGTTATTTACAAACTTGGCATTGAATATTGGCCAGTGTAAATGCAAGGTTTGCCCGTAGTCCTGCTTTATGCAAAAGTATTCAGCTCATCTATAATTTCCCACATACCTGTATCCTATGAAATACAATCACTGAAAAAAATCGCTGAAAGTGAATGAACCTGAAAAGGGTACGCTGAATTTTTTCACTTGAAATGATCATTGAAAATGTGATAATTTCACTGTGAATAGCAATTTTAAGTGTGATTAGTGGAATGGCCTGGGGACTTAATCACACTCCAATGCACTAATCCCTATGAAATATCAAACCTTTCTTATTATTTCAGTTTATTTCAGCATTACTCTTTTTTCATAGGGGGGGGTTTTTCATAACATATGTCATGATTTTTTCCAGTGATTTTATTTCGTATGGATGTAGCACCCACAATATCTGCACTGAGACTAATGTTTACATTAAATTTCTGTTTACAATTTATCATTCCCAAGTAAAACAATGCCCCAAATCGAGTGCAAATATCAAAGGAACAACAAAACTTTCGCACTGATTGAAATCATGCGTGGCAAAGGTGGAAGTTACAATCATAACCGTACCCAAATTGTTGCCTGCCCGACGTTATCGACAGCTTAAGTTCACAGGTATTACTGCACATGCATACCCAGGCTTAAAAATTAAAATATACGGGTGTGCAGGCTCATGAATTGCCTAGTTTACGCCCTCATTTAGATGTTTGTAGTATTATGCATATAGTGGTGATGCAGGGGCGTGGGGGGGGGAGATTCAGATCTACTGTATCCCTTCCCTTTCTCTTCTTCGCTCTTTTCTCTCTCGGCTCTTTCCTTTTCTCTTCCCTCTTTCACTTCTTTCCCTTTCTTCTTCTCTTTTTTCACCCCTTCTCTTTCCTCTTTTTCTTTCTCTTTTTTCCCCTTTCTTCTTCTCTTCCTCTTTTTCTTTCTCTTTTTTCCCCTTCTTCTCTCTTTCCCTCTTTTTCTTTCTCTTTTTCTCTCCTTGTCCCTTTTCTTCCCTCCCATTTTTTGGCTCCCCTTCCCGATTTTTTTTTGTCGGGGGGGGGGGGGGGGGGGGGGGTGGGGCAGCGTTGCTCCCCCAGGCCCCCCCACTGGGTTTACGCCACTGGTGTGAATTATTTTATAAACCCTTTCACTATTTTAAAATTAAACACGAATCCCATTTATTTCATACACCTGCCTGCCCCTTCTTAGTAGCCGGTTTTCACATGCTTTTTTTTTTTCATTTTTTTTTATTATTTGTTGTCAGCATGAATCACATGACAGACAGAGCACACTCCAATATCAATTACAATCACCGAAATCTTTAACAGTTTATCAAAAATTTCATGTGAGACCATTTTGCAATGGCCAGGGTACATAGACAGTACATTCAATTATCAAACAGTTTTTTCACTGATGCCAACGCTTATCAAATCATTTGTTTAAACTCCTCTTTAAACATAAAGCGTTCAATATCCAGGTTTTTTCAACAGGTTTTGATGTACACGTGTAATCATTATAGTACAAGATGGAATCACGATCGGCAGGCTTGTTTTTTTTTTTTTCAATATTGTGATCCAGTGTGATGGAATCTTAAATTTGAAAGTAAAACACAACAATATGACCATCCATTTGAGTGTTAAAATTTATGACACCCCTGTTTGAGTATGTCTATAAATTAGAACCCTAAATATTGGGAACCCTTCGAAAAATTCATCCCTTAATGAGAATTAAATACAGGATTTCTTGTTTTTTTGCCTCTTCAGTATCATGTCATGTTGATGGGCATATCCACTAGCAGCTATGAACATAATAATGGAATAGGCAAAACCAAATCCCATTTTTATTCCCTAATCAGTTGGTACATGATTATATCTCATATCATACTTTCCTTACTAAATTCCGAAATAAAACACTTTCACATGAAGTCATACATGTGGTAAATATATGTGCTTAGGTTGGATTCATAAGGTTTCAACACATGTAGACCCAGATAAGCAAGACGCATTGTAAGTTACTGTATAATCCTATTATTTGCAATGCATTTGCCTTAGATGGGTTTACAATGTGGAAATCACCCAGACCTGCCCTTCAAACAACCTAAACATACAGCATAATAAAGAGAATCCTCCTGCATCAATATTTGAAGATCCTGGACAAAGAAAATCTGTTTCGCATAATGATCTCTGTGAGAAGACCGTATTACGAGCAATCACTGACATTATTTTTAATAGCAGGGTTGAACTTACCTCACCATTTACAATCTTCTTCGATCTTATTCAAATCGTATTTTTCTTGCAAAGCATAGCTTTACAATGGAGAATTAGAATTTGTTTGCTCATAGATGTGTCAGGAAGCAGTCAACTTTTTTGCCTTACCTTGCAAGTTCTTAATTGATATTTTTTCTTTCTACAGTTTACAGAATTTAAAACGAGCACACATTATACAAGTATATAAACGTGACGAGATGCCAGAAAGATTCCACTACGTCAACAGCAAAAGAAATCTTCAATTATTGGCATTGCTCAAGCTGGTTGGGGTGTCAGTGCAGTAAGTATTTTAGGAAAGAATTCCATATTCACCCCCTTTTAAAATCCGACTTCATTTTTGTTTATTTGTGGCTTTACACTAACAAATACCCTAATCCTTAGGCCAAAATAAAAAAAGAACTTGCTTCAGGTATAACTTTTTGAAGGGTGTACATAATGGAACTCTTTCCGTATTGATACACACAAAAAAATAATTAAGTACATAAATTGTTTGAGGATGGACCAAGAGATTCAATTCACCCCCACTACCATGTTTCATAAATAACACAAAATACTACATTTATTAGCTTTCTTATGTGGTACCACTGTTATAATACACCAAAATACCACAGAGAATTTTATGGTCTTCAGTAAATAAAGTATCTGAATTTAGTTCGGGCCTATGTAAGAATTCTGGTTCCTGTTGGTCTTCGTGTTTATTTCTAATTTTTATTGGATTCTAATATACATTAGCCACTTTATCAAAAATCGATGTGCCAATTTTTCTGAGGCATTTAGAATAATTATTTATTCAAATAAATATGACGTCATTTCAAAATAATAGAAAACGCTCAATTACCATGAGGTTTACCTGAAAGGGTAGGATTATTTCTTTGACCATTACAACCTCATATTTGGCATTCTCATCGTTGAGTAGGTCGGTTCAAATTCCAAGGTGGCGGCCAAACTTCCGCATTCGCTGATAAAACCTGTAATTACCTATTATATGAAATTTGTTTTGTTATATTGTTTACAATATTACCAATGTGTATACTAAATGTAAGATTATGTCCTTGACCATTAGAACTCGTTCTGGCACTCCGTTTGATAACAATGGATAAATCCCAGATGGGGATCATACGTCTGCCGTTTCAGACTTGTCAAAACCTACAAATTATTATACTGTATTATATTTAGGTATGTGTCAGCCAAAAATTTTATAAAGTATAGATTGGGGTATGCGACATGTTTTTTAATCACTAGATATTTCTATTAAAAATATTACTTTATTGTTTATCAGGCCTTAAATTTCAAGATGTTGGTCAAGTGATAACAAATACTGCGATTTTTTAGGTTAAAGACTTAAACGGAAGGCAATATTGCCATAATTGTTCATTTTAAGTAGTTAACAACTAAAATATAACCAGACATTATTTCAATTGTCAAGGTCATATTATTTCATACTTAAATTCGTACTTTTTCGTGATTTCCAGATTTATAACTAAATATAGCCAGATTTGTAAATGGTAGAGTTTAACCACATTTGAAGACGCCCATATTGACTTACAGCGTGGAATTAAGGAAAGATGTATTAATATTGCTTGACAAGAGCTTACAATGCCCTTAAAATAAAAATTGCGTGTTTCTTCACACATTTGTATATCTGTAATCTGTGAATTTATTCACATTTTGCCATTTTGGTAGAACTTTTGAGGACATTTTGCCCGCCATCTGATCTGAAGGCAAGATAATGCTTGGTAGGAGTTTCTGATGGCCCTTGAAATATATGCGTGTGTTTTTTCCCATATTAACGTTATTTTGAACCCAATTTGCCGCATTTTCAATAATTTTCATATGTGGGCCGCCTTCTTGAGTATTGCTGGAATTCTGCATGTTTTGATGTCCTTTAAAATTTTGACCGTTTTAATAGAATGATTAAAATTGAGCTACTGTTGATTTGGTTGAGTATTGGTATCTTTTAATTTTGAATTATGACCGTCATAGCTTTATTGCATGAAAATGGTGAACATATGCTCGAAAAAATTGCACCATCATTTTTTGGGTCAATCATATCATATTTTAACAATTCCCGTAGAGAACGGAAAATAAACATTCAAAGCCCACTGGAACACACATGGCCACCGACTGATTATTGTGCTGCAAAGTTACAAAAAATACAACAACGCGTTAATTGGGGCACGTGCTATTCTGAAGCATCTTGGGAGGGAACTATAATCCATCTTTAATTCTGGTATATGGTGTATGCACAGAAAGCTTGATACAAGCATTCATGCATTCAAGTATACCCGTATGCTCAATCTTATACCCAAGTGACCTAGTGAGGGCTAGTGTTGTTGTCAAGGTGTTAGTGACAATGCTTCCACGGTATGAAATTTTTGAGCTCTAGACTTTTACAATCTGGATTAGTTGGTTCAAATCCAACATCAGTCCAATTTACAGCTCGTATTGAAATAATTAAGTACAAGTAAAGTCTATCTAGTGGCCACAGCCGAGAATCTGTTCACCCCCTTCATACACCAAATGGCGCCAATGTCCATATCCGTCATTAGGTTGGGGATGTCAGATAGATCCTACTGGATGTATTGAGTAATCATCAATGGTAGTTTAAGGGTTGACCATGCCTATTTGGCGTGGTAGCCTCCAACCTGTGATGTCCTGAGACTTTTGAATCATTCGCCCGATAACCGTGGACCAGCAAATCATCTCGTGCGGGGAAACAGAAGATGAAATTGGAGGGATATCGCCATATATCTTGCTTTGATCATTGCTCAGGCCAGGATATCTTTTTTACTTGCACAGAACCTGCTGAGGTGCCATCCATTGTATTTTGTAGCTCTTTCTTGGTTCAAGTTCTCAGATCCATATAACAGGATCCTCTCTACAGTCAGGGTCTGAAGAATTTCCAGCTTGTTGAATGGGAGATACCAATTGCCATAAGTTGTGTAGTTTATTGCAGGCATTCCAATCTTGTCCTTTGCATGAGAGGAAGTCTTTCTTGCTGTAAGCAAACATAAGACCTAGGTACTGATGTCCCTGACCTCTTTGAGTTGGGTACCATCTATAGGTTAGATCCTTTATGATTTCTTCCTCATGTATTTCCGTTTTGGGCATTTAGATGTAGGCGACCCTGTCTTGCAGCAATTCTCAAGTGATACCGGAGATCTTGTGCACCACATTGGATCGGCTGTTAGAGCTAGATTGTCTGCTAGTCAAGGTCTGTGAGATGCTGACTTTGGTGTGTCTAGAATGTTGGGTGTTTCAGGGTAAGTCCCTTGTCATCCTGAAGTGCACTGCCATGGAGGATTCTCCTGTAGGAGATGTCACTGTGCAGAATGCAATGTTTTGGAATGCAGAGGACATCAAATCATACAGTTGTGCTTCATTGTATGAGTTCTTCTTTTTCGGCTATGTGAAGTGTGCTGGACATATATGTGCTGATGAATAAAAGTAGGTTTACATCTAACAAAGTGTCCATGGATTCTTTTGGTACAATATCAGGGTTGGAGCCATTCAATAGGATTCAGGACCCCCAAACCCAAGTGATGAGACCAATTGTTGGTTCAGGAGGCAGAGGACTTTGACTCAACGGATTTAACCCTGTAAACCTGAAACAATTATCTTGTCATTAGCTATAGTTACTGGTTTTCCAAGTCTACAGCACATTTTTAAGCACAATTGAAGTGAAAAGATAAAGTATTTTTGTCCTATAGTACCTCCATGTAGCAATGTGTAGGCTCTTGATTTGTTCCACAAATTGATACAAGGCATAGCAATTTTGGCTCACAATCATCAGCCTTATATACACAGAACACAGTGTGTTAAACTTTAAGTTGGTTTCGTACATTTATACTCGGTAGTAAAGGTTTATGGACCCTCCGAATCTATGCCTATTCTTTATCAACTTCATCTTCTGGGATTCTTTCACACATCAGAATATTATGTTCTGAAAGCAAACATACATAATTAAAAATAGATGTAATCAAAATCAAAATAAAGAACAGAAGTATTAAAAGAGTAATTTAAAATTATGTTTGTTGATATGGAAAATATTTACCTGATAAGTAAATTGAATAAGGATAACATTAATGTTGTCATTACCCATGACTTGCAAAGATCAATGGTGTTTGTGTTGATATTTTTTTATGAGAATAGTGATATTATATATTATGATACATTTTGTTTCAGTTCGTGATTGTTTCTTGAATTGGAATACCATATTTTTATCAGGATATTACTCTCAAAACTCGATTGTCATATATGATCCCCCAGATAGGGGGGTATATGTACACCACGAGAGCCAATTTGGGACATGACTCTTCAACCTCTTTAAAAACAACTGGGACCATGTCAGCTTGAAAGCAAACACAACTAGATCCCCTTGATTTGGCCTCGCAGACCATCTGAATCTTATATGCTCTGACGCGAGCACTGTGATGAAAGTGAGAAATCCAGTTACATGACCATGATGAGTTCAAAAATTGCATTATTATGAAATTAAAAGGTTATTGAACATTTGGGGGATGATCACATTTTGATGGGCACAAATGGTGGTGGGCTGGATGTGATTTTCCAGGAATAGGTTTGAGTGACCCTCTACTTCCAATAACTTATTTCCCTTTTCCTAATTCCTTATTCCTTCTCAGCATTTCCCAGTTGCTAGGTTAGCGATTTGTCATAGGTTAGGTAGGGTTGGATTAGAGGCACCTGAGCCCTGGGATGATCAGTGACCCGATACCAAAAAACAGCGACCAGAGTGGAGTAATACCCACAATGCTTGCTGGTTGGTGGCTCAGGGCATCCCCATATGATTCAGTATGGGTGGCAACTGGATCAAAGGCTGACCCTTCCTGTAATCCTCATCTAGGAATTGTGTTAATTCATTTATAATAGGCATTTGAATTAGTTTCATAAGATCACCTGACTCTCACTGATTACTTTGAGTTGTCTGGATTTGGCAGCCATACTATTTTAAAGTCTGTCTCCAAACAACGGAGAGTGAACAGATGAGATCATCATTCTTGAGGTCAACCAATCACAAAGACGGTGCCAGCAAGTGATGTGGAGGCATTGAGCATGGATGTGACACTAGAATAACTGATTTGGCAAACACAAGTGCAATTGGATTTTGTTTTCTGAGAAGAAGGTGCATTTTCCAGAACGAAGTGCGATGTGCATGTAATTGATAATACTTCAGATAAATAAGATGGAGCAAACATTGGTGGTAACATTTATAAACCAGTCAGCAAAACATTTAAAACAATTCTTTGAGTAATAGGAGTAAATGAAGTTCCTTCAAAATGTTGTGAGTGACAAGATTTGTGGAAAGAGGGAGGATGGGTTGAGCAGCAGTGTTTTGAATTTTCAGGGAGATGATAAAGTTGATTATAGCAGGAAGTCCATAAAGAAGAGCGTTGTTGTTATAAAGATGAGAGGTAACAAATGAATGACTGTTCAGTAGCATCACGACTAAGGTACTTGCGAATCGCTATATACGAAGATGATGCTGAAGAAACGAGGACCTTTGAGATGTGTAGTTTCATGGTCATGAGAAGAGTCAAAAATGCACCAAGATTCCAAGCTTGGGATGTAATGGTTAGTAGGCCGCTGATTCCAGTAGTACCTTCAACTCCTCTCTACTTTTCCCATGTAGAAAGGCTGCCCGTTGGTGATTGCAGCTGCTTCGTTTTCCATGGAGCTGCCACTTTGCTTATGGTTTTCTAATTATGTGTGACCTGACCGGAGTTCTTGTGCTGCTTTGTCACTTGGTATTCTTGGCTTAGTGAGCTTTTTGAGACAAATTTCTGGTATAACTATGAAATAAATGGAGGGCAAAATACAATTAATTTGTAAGTTACTTAGGACTCATATTTGGCTTTACTTAAAAAATATTCACTATTGCATAAAGTTGTAGTACAAATTTAATATCAAAACATAGTTTATTAAGAATATGAACAGCAAATTTAAATTGAACTCTGTTTAATTTGTTAAAACCGCATTCAGTGCAGTGTAATAGTACGAAACGTAGACTGAATGCTTTAATAGCTACTTTGAAACAAGGAAAAAATCATTGCAATTAGCTGAAACTTTCAACACTATTTATGTAATGAACCCAAGCCCGTTCGAATATTGTTCCAGTTTCATTTTTCATAAATACGACCACCAGTTAAAAATCCTGTATTTCATCTTTCATGACACGCTTGATCACATCGTTGCTAACTCGCTGTAACATCCTACTAGGTTCTTAAGACTTAGTTGAATGCAGCTAGAAGTACATTACATGTCAGCTCCACTGCGGCTTCTCTTTCTTCGTTCCCTCACTTTCCTCCTTGCAGCCACATTAGCAGGTTTAATCCTCGCTTTCCTCTGCTCTCACGCATCAAACCACAAGCCTTGCATGAAAAGTGGGTTCAGTTCTACCCTATTTGAGTCTCTTGCTTTTGCCCTGGTTAACAAGACAATCTTGCACAGTTGAAGGCCAATATCTTCTTAGGATGGATTCCTTCTCACATCATTGACTACATTCACCTTAAAGGTCTATTTGTCCTTTTGTAAGCCGCCCATTGTTGTGTTTAGTGCCATTTGGTTAGCACTGCTTACATATGCAGCCACAAGTCCCTATGGCCCTGCATATGCTCATCCTAAAAGATATATGAAAAACAAGGACCAAATGTGGCACTATTTTATTTAAAACAAATAAGCTTGAAAATATAGACGACTTAAAGGTGCCCAACAAGAGATTTTGAGCATCCATAATTGTGTCATATAGTGATTTCATAGACATTTCAATAGATTGATCCCTTACCCTGTATTTGGCTACACAAATGTCTAAAAGTTAAAACAAAAAGTTATTTTTATTTCTTATATTTCAATATAAAACTATGCTACTTTCATATTTGCTTCAATATAAAATTGCTCAAATTTTTGTACCAAAGAAAATAATTTTCACTCAGCTTAATCCTTAAAGATGGGGAGTGAATGATGGAAAACTTCACATTTACATTAAAAGTTAAGGTTTAGATACTGACCCAATCATGTCCGATTTTTTCATATATTGTTTTCTCCCTCACATGGAATCCCCCCCGCATGTCACCAAAAACATTTGTTTACAAATTTGTTATAATGTTGGATAACTTGAGGGTGATACCAAGTATATCATTGAGATACAAAACTATTGATGAGCCACATCTCGAGATGCATTTACATAGCACTCCTGACTCACTTAAAGACAATCGATCTCATCATTGATTAATGTAGTGCCCCATATCTCCCTTCCCAGCTCCTGCTGTTGTAGTGACCTGTTTGGATGAATGCTAACATTTCTTAAGTCATACTTTTCCTTTCCTTTTATATACCTGTTCAAGCCAGCTTGTCCAATCTCACATTTTCAGACAACC
Organism: Ophioderma brevispina; assembly: GCA_023653785.1. Classification (NCBI taxonomy): domain Eukaryota; kingdom Metazoa; phylum Echinodermata; class Ophiuroidea; order Amphilepidida; family Ophiodermatidae; genus Ophioderma; species Ophioderma brevispina. The sequence goes on from JAMKCH010020195.1 coordinate 9,912, forward strand.
ACGACTTCTCTCATTCTTCGAAGTCAGTAGGCAGTCCTTCAATGTCAAATAAGGTCAAATACTTTCATCACACATTTCTTGGTAGCTCTTGGTGTATTCCGCACTCCGCTTTAATTCCTAATTTCCACGAATTCTTCCTCATTTTGACATGAATTCCTTCCTCATTTACACTGGCAAAATGAGGCGTTCCATGTTTCTGGTTCACCACCACCCACTGTTACCATGAAAAGTTGCTTTTGACGGTCTTATCATTTTAGCTGTTTCTGGCTTGCGATTGGTCTGCTCTTTAAATGGCAACTACAATTTATCCCAAGTGGGTGTGTTTTTTACATTTGCAGGCTGACAAATCACCTTAACTTACGTCCACAATGTATTATGATTTGGGATTTTTTTAAACAATCATTATATTGCAACTTTGTTAGCTTTGAAATTATCCTGTATGTGGAAGGAAAAAATCTGTGACATGACTGGTAGTAATTTGCATCTTTTGGGACCATTTTTTGTTCCATTGTTTACACTCAATAATAGCTAATGTATTGGGATACAATTTATCCAACTGGCTTGAAAAGCAGAGGGGGGAATAAATTGTGAGGGCGCGCATGTCCATATGTATTGTGTATGTGTGTTCCAGTTTGGTTAGCTTTTCTAACTAAGATTAGGTTTTCCATTTCAGGGGTCTCCTTCGGAAAAGTGAAGTCTGATTGAAACCAAACTTGGGGTTAAGTCTATAGGGTTTCCCTTAGATGAGCAATGAGTCAAAGGGCATGGACTGCAAGTCAGGTCATCTGAGGTCATGTTCTATACTGCCAACTTGCAATGGGGATGACCCAAGTTTAACTTGCGGTCTAGTTTGTATTAGTGTATGACTAACTTAGGCTAAGGTCCTAACCTAAGCTAGACCAGGACCATACTTTGGTTATTCTTGATGAAGGCGCATTTGAACTACTGGATGATGCAGACATTGTTATATGGTCAAGCTGGCGACAATAGATTTTCAGGGTGATTAGTTTTAGAATATGGCAGATCACCATGCAATTTCGTAGCTTGTATTGATATTTTTTTTTCTGATTGTTTGTTCTGCTAGGGGAAGTGCTCACATAAATAATAGCCTGTCTTGATAGGGCTAAGAGAGTGGTCATGTGAATACATTTCTCATATATCTTTACCCATCCCGGATGGGGTATGAATGTGGGGCAATGCCTCACCATGGTTTTGAAACCGTTAATAATGGACTGAATCTATACTGTTTGCACACGGACCAATCTTCAAAAAGGGTCACCGAGCGAGAAATATGGAATCGGTAAGTTGACTAAACTTCATTGATAAAAGCTCAATGCAAGAGTTACCACCAGTGCCTCCGAAGATGTCCTCTATTCCAATAGCAACAACACTTTTCAAACAGATCTCCTGATGTTTCTCAGCCTATTCTTATCAGGAAAAAAATAGACAATCTTTTCTAGTAATATCTTGCCAACTGTCATGCAATAAAAACAATTTGATCACATGTAAAAAGTTTAGTTCATCAACTCAATGTTTAACGTTTATTTTGTACTCAATCATTTATCATCATATGGATAGAAGCCCCAACATTGAAGTATTGTCTCTACTTTTTTTGGAGTAAGAGTGATCTTGTATGTGTGGCATAAATTATTAAATCTGTGAAAGTTCTTTGGCGCCCTGTCCCAATAATTAATAGTATCACCTAATTTTGCCTGTATTTGTCACTTTATTTCATCTGCAAAGAACTTAAAGTTTGTTTCACATAACCAGCACACTTAAGTATGTGGAGTCACTTTTGCCACATACCTCTAGACAATTAATTAGCCTTATTCATCTTTTAGTAAGTTGTTGCTAATCTCGTTACCACACCCCCCACATAATGGTTACAGCTTCTGTAGTATAAGCATACTTTCTGAGGCTATTCATTTGGTTTCTGTATGTAAACATTTACCCCTTTATATTGAACTCACTTCAACTCACAACACACCATCCAACTGGCTCGAGGGGACATACATACAAGATCTCCTTGCTGAGTCTACAACAAAACCATCCTTAACGTCCACCATCCTAAAGTCATACCGACATCATAATGCCGCCCCCACGGTAAGATTCCTGAGTTGACTGAGGACCTTTTCTTATAATCATTTGCCGCGGCTTGAGCGTCACTAGTTCTGGCTGGGTGTTAACAGTACTTTATTATTGTGTGCAATACTGGTGTGCAATACATGGTGTGTGTTTGTTTGTGAGTCCGCAGAATATCGGTCCTCATCTGGTTTATATCACTCGCTAATGACATTGACATGGATGATGAGATGATGAATTATGTATGAATGTCAAGTAGGAGATGTAAATTTTGGTGCTAAAATACTTCCACAACATATCTGAATGGAGTGGTGAGTTTTTTAGTTGCCCAATTAATCCTTAAGCATATTTGTATTGTATCATCATGAAATGAGTTGGAACTTGTCTTTGGCAAACACCTTCTTTGATTTGAGCCCAGTTTTTAAAAGGTGCTTGTTTCCAATTTATGCCTATTGTATTCTCTACTTAAAGGTGCATTTCGCGATTCCCGCACCTTCTGTTTAATTCATGGTTCACTAGACACTATGAGAATAGCCTTATTCACGAATTTGAAGTTGATCTCGATCTTGCGGTTGGGTTATGAGCAAATACTTTTTTCCCACGGCCCCATAAGCCACTGTACTGTAATTTTTGTCCGCTTACGGACAGAAAATACAAAATGCGAATTTCTTACATATGCGACCGAAAATTTGCCCGTAAGATTTGGTACACATGGACTAAGCTAACGTTCAGATGTATATAAAAATCGCAACTTACAAATGTAAGTGGATGACGAGGCTGTGGATCACGAACTGCCCCCTTTAATATGATACCATAGCACTTGCACATACGCCCCATCTAGTAGTGTGGTAAACAAACTTGCGGTTTTTATGGTAGAGGTAGCGGCAATGCATATTGTAAAAAGCCCTATTTAAATGCTGTGCTAATATTGATGTTTACCATTAAATGGTGAGTTTGTGTTTTATATTTTGGGAATGAAATGGATTTGAGGCTCAAATTTCAGGACCACAATGAGACCTATATGTGGGCCTTTCATCTGTTCTCAAAAATCGAAATCATGGGTCCCAATATGAACGGAACATGCACCTTTAAATATTTAATAACACCACAATCCTCTATAATTGAAAGACGAATTAGTAACATGAGGTTAATCCTATAGACATGTTGCTCAGCTCTAGATTAATATAATCTCACATGCACTGCTATAGTCCATTTCTTTACTTAGGTGCAGTGATGTCATAAACCTTGGTACGGCTTTTACGCACAACCATCAAAATATGCCGTTTTTGTGTGCGCGTGCGTGTGAAAACGCTGTCGCTTTAAGCCAGCTTACACAAGTTTATGGTGCGACATCAAAATCTTGCTCTGACGTAACTGGCACCGAGGTGGGTAGAGAAATGGAGTATAGTCGCCCCACCAGCCTGGTATTCATGATATTACATTACACAGCTGTTTTGACCCCCATGCAAATAGTCTCTTTATTTAGAGCAAATTTTAAGCAATGAGCACAATTTTGCAACTGATATAAGTAGGGACATTTAAGACTATTTACCTCCCCAAAATCAGAAAAATCCATTGCGGGAATCTTGCAAGATACGGCCTAAAAGGTCATAATTTGTATGTTATAGCACCCTCTATATGTTTATTTCCCAATAGAAAGACGGTAAAACTAGATTTTGTTGAAAAATATATTTGCCCGCCAATGAAATTTCATAAAATTTACACGGATGTAGTTAGTGGCATAAATACTCCAACTTTGTCGTCAAAAGTGTGTCGCACATGATATTTTTTGTTTTATCTGTTTGTTATAATAAATGGAATTTCAAACACAGCTGTTCATTAGATTCCAATAACAATCATCAAAATCACCAACAATCTCAGTTGATGGGGTTTGATGCGTATTTAAGAAATTGAAATTGGCATAGTGAAAGGTGTATGCAGCAGACTGGAGGGGTTGAAACCAAGCACAATGCATTGCAATGTGATTATACTGTACTTCCTAGACAAATATATAAAAGTGGTTAAGGAGTTTAAGACCCACAAGAAATCATTTGAACTTTTCAAAAACTAATTTCCCTTTTTTAAAAGGGGGGATGGCCCGATTTAAGGATATGAAGTTTAATCTTGATTAGATTGGCTTCACCCAAAAAACCCACCTGTAAAGGTTTAGCGCCGATATTTCAAGGCGTTTTCATGTGAGAGCAGAAAACGTGATTCCGTAAGCTCCAAAGAGTACTGTGTCAAATTAATATTGGTCGACACAATTGTGGGTACATTTCACTCATTATTCCAAACCAAAACATCCATTGGCCCCTAAGATTTAACAGGGTAAATGAGAAAAATAGTAGCTTTCTTATTATACCAAAATATTTACCACAGTCGGTAAAATCTGGGATTTGGGAGAGGGGAATTAGCGATCGGGCCATGGTACCTTTAAGTTGCTAGCACTTTGTGGGCTAAAAATGAGTGGAAAAGTAAGTTTTAGTCAGATCTTTACTGCGGTGCAATACCCCCAACTGATGCTTGTGGGATTGACTCAATACCCCCCTCTGGAACAGACAAAATTCCACCACCATTTTCCTCGACCTTGTCGCCATTGAGAAATTGATACACATATAAAAATGGTGTAAAAATGATGTAGGCTGACTTTCAGAGCAACTCTGATCTGTAGTCAGATCATAAGCCCTTTCCAAAAAAAAAAAAAAAAATCCCCCCCCCCCCCCAAAACCAAAAAAAGAAAAACCAAAACACCCTCCCCAAAAAAAAAAAAAAAAAAAACCCCCCCCCAAACCCCAAAAAAAAAAAAAAATCAAACAAAAAACTGTTCAGAAATTGCATGCTCAGTCAGGTCGGGTGGTCAAGTGAAATTGTGTACTTCCGGTTAAGCTTGAGTATCGGAATGTGCATTGAGCCAGGTCAGAGCAGGCGGACCTGTGTAGGGAATAACTTGAAGATGAGCAAAGATACAACGGAAACTAGACCAGCATTTCGAGAATTCCCAGTACAAGCTTGCAAGTGGTTCTGCACCATCACAGTGACAATAGCAGCTATTTATTCCAGACAATCGTCGACCCGTAAAGGGATGCCATTCAATTTAAACGGGAATGCACCACCGGGGTGGGTTATAATTTACCAGCCAAAAAATCGGTCAGGAGTAGTAAGAATTAAGAAAGGGGCTTATACCAACTATGTGACTACGACCTGTCAAAGATAAACATGTCAAGATACATGTACGGTATCTTGGACAGTATGATTTGGCAGTTATCAAAGATCCTTGTGCAGACAGGATTTATAACTTTGAAGTTGCACAAAAATAAAGAGAATAATTCTCTGCTTTAGTTACTCATTCAAACTGAAGAAGAGTCAACATCAGGGGGATTGCCACAATCCCATCATTGCAGTGCTTCTAATCTTATTCCTACTGAATCGTCGTGGCTTTCCACATGGGTAACAGCATTATTTTTCGAGCAACGCGTGCAGATGAGTTTTTAACTAAAGAGGTCAACCTGTGGGAAATACTCTGTAGACACACAGCAGAGGATAAAAATGAGATTGTCTATGCAAGAACTTCACAACCATGTGTTTCACATGATTTTATACGGTATCATTGTTACATCAGGGTGTGTGATGGGATTAATAAGTTATCCTCTAAGAAACCATGTTTAACTGGGAGGCAAGTTATAGGCAAAGTAAGATTTTGTAAGATTTGAGAAACAAGCATTTATTTGGCCTTATGCCCAATCGGTCATTACTTGCATCATACAAGGTTTTTGCTGTTTTTGTTGTTGCTTTTGTATTTTTTTTTACAGTAAATCAAAACATTTTGACATCACTTCTACACTCACAATTACAAAAACTCTGTTGTAAACAAGGAACAATGTAAGAGAAGTCAATTTGATTGAACCAATCTTTATGTCATTCATAACCTTTCATGAATAAGTGCAGTGTATTCCAGTTGAATTTCACTGTCTTGTAAAGACACTGACACCAATTTAGGTCATAAAATGTCCCACAATTTCTAGCATTCTTTCCCAGTATACTTTGCTCCTTTTTATTGTGTCATCTGGCAAGAGGGAATGAAAGGGCTTGCTTTTTTTTTTTTTTGGTGGGGCATGTGTATCTGTCTGTATGTTAACCCTAACAAAATGCCCACTTTTTTCAACATACGTACACACAGGTGCAAGGCACCCCCCCCCCCCCCCCCCCCCCCCCCCCCCCTCTCAATAAGGGTCCTTTGGTAGTGCCCCACAGAGGGAGGTCAAGGCACTAGAGGTCATGGCTAAAAGAATTATCAAATGCTTGGTTTATCCACAACGACGTAAATATAACCCCAGACCCGAAGATTCTCCCACTGCAAACAGCCGTAACCAAATCAAAGGTGCCCCAAAAGTATTATCAGAGCATACACACTTCATTATCATAGGTTTGGGGCACTCACCATATTGGTTATAAGTACGCGTATTGGAAAATCCTTATGAATATTATGAACACGCGGTATTTACGTGCGTCAAACTTTAGCAAGTGAAAAACAACAATAACAAAGATGCCACATGCTCACCGGACCAAATAGCTCTTCCTAAGCAAAAATTAACAGGGGTCATCGGGAGACTTTTTGGCATTAGGAATGCAGAATCTTTTTAGAGGCATGGTTTCTTCACGATTGATTTTCGGATAATTATTGCAGAAAAATGGGTCGATAGGACAATGGAAAACTGGGGAAATCAAAAATTGATAACATAACGCGTGAACGCACCAGATTTGTAGTGGTGTGCTTGTGCAGTACAGCGACGACGCGCGGCTGGTGCGCAACGACAAGGATGGCGCGCGAGGTGTGAGAGAAATCGGTTACGCTGCGGGCCTATTCAATAACACGCGCGATTCCCCTCTGGTTTATTATTCCAGTCGGTGGTATATCCACAACTGTTAAATCAATTTTCATGGCACTTGGATAAAAATAATCTTGGGTAGTGTCCTTGATTGCTGATCTCATGTGACATTATTGACCTCAAGGGAAGCTTGGACCCCATTCACATACGCACAAATGGCAAAACGACACATGTTTTGTTGAGTGTATTTTTCCCTTTAGGCAGTGTAATGGTGGGTTCATATGTTCTTCATCAGCAGGGAACCGGCTGACACTAGTTTTCCCTATCATGCTCTTGGACAAATGCATTTACATGGTGTTGTGTGAAAAGCTTGTTCAAAAGGCTGCGTTGGCTGGGTATTAAACCAAACAAAGGACTACTGATGAGAATGTCTTCATGAATGTTTGACTGTAATGCCAGGACCTTCCTGTGGTATAGGCACAGTGATATAGCTAGGTTTTTTTGTGTAGGGGAGGGAAGCTGAATGGGAGGGAGTCCAACAAATGTAGCCACCAGTTTTTAAGTAATAACTTTAAAAAAATCCCCACATTGAAACCTTCTCCAATCCTATATGCTACCTTTGGTGGAAAGCCTATTTTGGGAGTCAAGGCAAGATATTGTTAATCGCAAAACAAATTTCACTATTTTCAGTTGATTTATTTTACATGTATTCAACTTCCCATTTTGATGCTTTACCAATCTTTTGGCAAATCATAATTTTTTTAAGTAGGGCTTGCCTTTCTTGCGTAGGACCTATCTTGCAAATGTAGAATGCATTGTGATCATTGGATTTTTAAACAAACCTTTGTAGCAGCAATGTCAAATAGTGGTTCAATAAGGTTTTTGTCCCGCGAACGAAGGTCGGGAGGGGACTATAAAAAAGGGGACTCCGTCCGTATGTCGTCCGTCCGTATGTCGTCCGTATGTCCGTGATAAAAAATGTTAACCCTGGAACCTTTGGGGATATCTTTTTTCTGGATGAGCTAGAGTAGCCAACTGGGTATAGTGTAGGAGGGGATACCCTACTCCCCATGTAATTAATCCCCAGGGTCCTCCCTTGCGTCTGTCAGGGGGTAGGGAAAAAGGTCAAGGGAAAAAGGTCAATTATGCACAGAAAATGTCAACATTGTGTACAATTTATCTGGTGAGTTCTGTAAGGGTACGATGATGTAACTTGCGTGGAATGAAGCAGGTTGATGAGTTCTCAACCTGATTAGATTTGGGTGTAAAAAATGCTAATTAAGTATCTAATTTACATAATTTATAAATTTTTAAAAAAAAAAAGGTTGTGTACAAGTTTTTGGAGTTCTGTAAGGCGTACAATGATGTAACTGGGGGAGAAAGCGGCTGAGGAGTTCTCGACCTGATTAGATTGTTGGGCGATTTTATTTTAGATCTGGTGTCGGTTCAGTCTTTTGGGTTGCCGGCCTGTGACATTTCTGAAAAATGTGAAATACGTAAATTCAATGTTTCCCGCTTTCAGACCCCTGTAGGGGCCCCCAAATTTAAAATGTGCGTACATGAATTTTTTCACAAATAGTGTGCCAAATTGAGTAAATTATCATATTTTTACTAAATTTCGTGAATTTTCAGGGAATTTTGCTTGATGAATTTCAAGATTTCTTGATCATTTTACCAAAAGATACCCATTTTCTTTCAGTTATTTTGTGCGCTAGTGATGGCCAAAATTTAGGGGTGAACTGGTGCAGTTTTAGATGTCCCTTAGTGGATCGCGATATCGGCGGGGACATAGTTTACAGAATCGCGTAAACCCAGATCGAGTTCGAACGCTACTCTGTTTCTTAACCCTTATTTATTGTGATGGTATTCTCACTTTTTGGCATCTGGCGGAATATTAACAACACATTCTTTGCTCACCTGTCATCTCTGCAATCTTTCATTGTAATGCCTTTTCCCATATCTTGCGCATGAGTCGTCCCCCCACTAATTTATTTTTTTTTTTTTTTTTTTTTTTTTTTTTTTAATCTCCCCCCCCCCCCTCTTTCAGATGTGTATGTAACCCCCTTACCACCCCCCCCCCCCAGCAGCCACTTTTTTTTTTGCCCCCTGGCGGAGGCCCTTTGTGCCCAGTTTGTACTTCTTACAAGTGTGACCAAGATGCATATTTTGACATCTTCAATTTACCACACAATGTTTAGGAGCTTTCTGCTTTAAGTCTTGGAACCGTGAGGAATTGCTAGTTTAAGCAATTTTTATTTTGCACTTACATTACTTGCAACTTGTCTCCAGTTTTCTTTTCATGCTCTTTAAGTGTATGTAGACTTGTGTTGACACTTCTTGATCTTTTTCCAACCTCTACTGCCTCCAATTCAAGTAGACGTGTGGTACGAGCCAGATTAATAATAATAATGATGAGATTTATAAATTTACATGCACAACCAATGATTTTTTTTATAAAAAAGGAAAAATTAAAAAGGGCTAGGATATATGTGAGACGTTAAAATTGCTTTTAAAAAATGAGAGGACGATCAAGGTCACGAATGGCAGAGGGCAACTTGTTCCAAAGGTGAGGGCAGCCGAGTGACCAAGGCATGGTCACAGATTGGTTATATGAACGAGGAAACAAGAAATTTGATAGATAAGCTAGAACGGAGAGCATAGGTGGACTGGTAAATCTGGAAATATGAAGGACAGATATTGAGGACAATTGACATGAAAAAGCTTTGAAGGCCGTGGGAAGAACTTTGAATTTGATCCTCTGGGCAATTGGGAGCATGGCGAGAATGAGTAATGGAGAAGACGTGGGCCACTGTGTGCCAAAACCATAAGCAAGCACCACCTATTTTGCAAAACTTGAAGGCAATTTAGTTTTTTATCAATGCCATTTCAAAAGAGTTGCAATAATCCAATTTAGACAAATCAGGGTGTGGACAATGTTATGGCAAGTATCTGCATCAATTGAGGTTCTATAATTGAAAGTGAACAGAAGAGACAAAGAAGTTATATGATTACCAACATGGTTCATGGAGCCTAAAAAATGAACCAAGGTTCCAAAATAGAAGGGGGCTATGGATGACTTGGCCACCCAAGTGTAGAGCATAATGTTTTAAGCAAGCTGATAATGGTGGGTAGATGAAGCCACAAAAAAATTCAGTTTTAGGACTGGTTAAGCTTCAGTCTGTTACTCAGCTCCATGCCTGGAGTTGAGATCATAACACACACTGGGTCAATTTAAACAAAGGGCAAACTGCTTCACCAGCCGACATTAGGATTAAAAATAGCGCTATATATGAACGTCATCAGACATCGACATGATAATAAGATGGCGAGTAAATAAGTAAAAATCCCTGTGGACAAATGATGGACCCGGTGGGAGCTCCATAGTCGAGTGGTTTGACATCAGAAACATACCATTAACATTCACTCTGCAAGACCTGTCCAGTGAGGTAAGATTTTAACCAACTGTGAACACTACACAGAGATACCAAAGTTCCTCAGCGAGGCCATTTTAGAAGAACGGCCGCGATCCACACATTCAAGCATCACCAGGAAGACAGAATGGAGATTATCAAGAGCCATATAATGTCATTGGGACAATGAAAGGCAGTCTAATTACTGCGAAATGGACGATAGACTGGTAAGGATCAGCAAGGCCATTTGTTTCTAATGTAATTAGATCCCTGTGGCAGACACACCTTTTCAATAAGCTTCCCAATGAATGGCAAATTAGAAAAGGCCGATAGTTGCGCAGTTGATTTTTGTCAAGGGAGGCCTTCAGAATTGGAGTGATAATCACCTGGGACAGAGCCTCTGTTGGAAAAGAACCAGAGGAGGTGAAGTATAACAATTTTGGTCAACAAGAGGTAACAGAATGGATAGGTGCTTTTAGTTAACCATGGTGGGCATTGGAATCAGAGAACAGGCTTTAGTGGACATTTCATTAAAATATCATGCAAATCATAAGCATAATAGGTGTAACTTGCCAAACTGCATTGGACAATTAGGTTGGTCATCCACAATACTGCGTATTACCAGCACGATGCCGCACTTCAAGATAACCTTAAATTATCAAATTTAGCTATAAAATAAGTACAAAAATCCATTTGCAAGAACAGTTGGTGAATCACAGTTGGGACTGATTTTTGAACATAAGAAGTTCATTAATTAGTTCTGGGCATGTCCTTAGAGTTAGAATGATCCAAACATGTTTGCATATATGATTTTTACAAAGCAATAATGTATGCAGCGCCCTCTTTTAATCAATTATTTTTGGATAATTAAGATCAGTTTTTGACTTTCTCCACTCTTTCCTTACAACGTCTATCACGTGCTTCAACCACGACATCATTGTACCATTTTGGTTTGAACCGAACTGACCGAACATAGTCTCAACTGGCCATGAGCATCAAAAACAATTTTCAAACAGGGCCATGGTGTTAGTGGGGGGTGTCTAAGACTAAAGCCGAAGCCTGGGACCGTCTTCCTTTTATTGAGAGTTCTTGTATTCAAGTGGCCACTGTTTCCAAGTTAGCCGGCTCTTGTCGTTTGCCTCTTATGTGCAATGGAAACATAGCCTAACATTCTTGAGATTTTGTTATTTTGCAAAGTACTGCCTCTCAGCTCTGGATGTTTTTCTTATGTTTCACGGCACCCCTTGGCACGTTCTATCCCTGTAAGACCCATATCTGTAATTTTAAGAAAATTTATTGTTGTTTAACACGCCATTGCATTGTAACCCAATCCCAGTTTTATTGAATTTATTCGAGGGGATTGCATAGCGAAACAACAGTATTAACAAAATTACCGACAAGTTTTTAGTGTGCTTATATCATATGAAGAGGTTTATAACATTTTAGGCAATTTAAAAAAAAAAATAGTTGAAAAAGTGCTTTGTTAATAATAAATTGACATAAAAAAAAAACGTTTAAATCCCATGCCTCCCCTCCCATGACGTTAAGTGTTAATATGCCTTGTAGTCAATCAATCTACGGTCTATGACCTGGACAAATTCTACAGAAGGTTTCTTGCTGTAACTTGTTGTACAAACCCTCCAGAACAACATATCCAACATGGTAGAAAAAAAGGAGGACCGCATTCGCAAGACATGCTTATTCCATAAAACCTATGTGCCATTTGCCTATATTTGGTTATTTACAATTATATTAAAAGGGGACCGACCCGATTAAGTAAATAAAAGTTTTCATCTTGATTCGAATGGTATTCACCCCTAAACCCATCTGTAGAAATTTGCGCTGATATTTCAAGATGTAGGCTAACTTGATCTGCAGGATTCTAAAATGATGGCTTTGTGTAGTAGTCTTGTGCAGCACATATGACATCCCCTGTTAGAGATTCGTAGTCAAGGTCTGTGAGATGCTGACTTTGGTGAAGTCTTCAGAATCTTGAACGCCGTTACTATGCTGCTGTTCTATACCTATTACCCAGGTTCTTACCAAATATTGACCCCCTTTTTTAACATGTTACATACTCAATGACCCCACTTTGATCCACAGTTTGAATATAAATTTAAAATTATCCACTTTTTTAAAGAAATTTGGAACACCCAATTCAAATTTTGCAGCCCAGTGCACATTGTAAAAAAACCCATATTCATGGCAGCAACTTTATAATGTCATTGGTAAATTGAAAATGGAAATTTGCACTTCCTATTTTAACTTCAGGTTTAACATCCGTGTGGGTGCCCCTCTTAAAGTTAACATGGATACCCCATTTTTATCAGCTTGTGTACCGCATATTTGGGTAGGCCCTACATTTTATATGAAAGACCCGGGAAAGTGGGAAAGGACCCTTTTTTCACTGGCCGAGGCACATATACCCATCACTGCGCATAGTGAGTGCCACCCCCCCCCCACCCCGGGCCCTAGTTGACCTATGGTTTGACTAAATACTCTTGATAATTAATTTGAAATAACGAAAATAGAAAAACGACCAAATAGGCGCAAAAAGTGTTAAAAAAAATGCAAAAATTAATTTTTGGCGGGAAGGAAAGGGAAAGAAATTTGTGGGCCACTTTTCCCCTTTTGAATTTATCAATTGCAAGTGTTACCCACCTTGCGTCAACATTAGCCATGCAAAACATGTTCAAATACTAACGAAAAAAATGGAAAATCTCCTAAACATGCATTTATGAGCTTACCTTTGTTGAAATCTGGGAGCTTACGTCCACGTAAGATAAATGCAAATTAGCATGTCTTGCCAGGTTCCCTTTTTCACCTTTTTGATAGTCTTTGGGAGACCTTTTTACTGATAGTTACAGCAAGAAAACCTTCTGTAGCAATTTTGTCCAGGTTGTTAACTAGTATTTTTAATAGATGAGTGGATTATTGCTTTAAATCTTGGCTAAATTAAAGAACACATACTCTAATCTATTTTTTTAATATAAAGCTCCTTACTGGGGAAAATGTGGGTGTAGCCGGCATCCGCCACTCAAAAGATGGGTATGCCATCCATTAATTGCCCCAAAACAAAAAAATAAAAAGAACAGGAGTAACTGTGTTTGTGTGGGTATGCAACTTGCTTTTTACAGTCTTCGGATCCATCACTGAGTGTTAGATCACCATTTGTAAATTGAGAGTATGGGGATGGATCCGAGATGGAGCCACAAACTTAAAAAAAAACTAGTCTTTTGCTCATGAGTTCATTAGGAGGGAGGCTCAACAAAAGAAAAATGAAGCATGTGAAACATAACATGACACTACATTGAGGATATTCTTGAGTTTCTTTTCTACAGCAAACATGGCTTATCGGGCCGCTTAACTGATCAATATTGTGAAGGCTTAGAGCTTGATATTTATGGGGGTCAAGGGGCTTTCCCCCGAAGCCAGAGGGTTTCTGAACATTTAGAGCACTGACAAGAACATTTCTGAGGGTAAAATATCATTTCCAAAAATGGCTGAAAAAAAAAATTCACTGTAAATTTGAAAGAATTTGGGGCTTAGTATGGAGTTTTCAATAACCTGACCATCAGACCACCACTTTTTCTGACACACTTATGAATTTGGAACCTTAACGGAATAAACCTATACACCTTAAAGGTTTCCAAATTCATAAGTGGGTCCGCAAAAGGTCAGATAGGTCAGCGTTCACAGTAAACCCCCCTCCACTTCGAGCTGCTTCTTCTTTCCTCCTCTTCATCTAAGTTCCTCCTTCTTGCAGCATCATTAGGCAGGTTAAGTCTCTGCTTTCTTACTCTGCTCTCATACATCAAACCACAAGCCTTGCAGTCAAAAGTGTTGTCAGTCTATCCTATTATGGGTCTCTGCTTTTGCCTGGTTTATCAAGCAGCTTTGCACAAGGCTGAGGGCCAAATTCTATAGGATGAATTCTTCTACCATAATTGATGACATTCGGCGAAGGTTTCAAAAATTTTCTTTTGTTCTATTTGTAGCCAGCCATCGTTGTGTGAGGCAGCGCGGCGGCCCCAATATATGGCACAAGGTTTCTAGGGCGACAGATGCTCATTCTACAAAAGAATACATGAAAAGGGGTTTCTGAATTCAAGTGTGTCAGAAAAAAGTACCAGATGGTCCATGTTATGGAAACTCATAATATTTTATTAAATGATTAAAGTGCAACGAGAGATTTCAAGTCATCCACATTAGCTCACATTTAACTAACATTTTTATTTTTAGTGATTTCATATAGATTAGAAACATATGATCCCCTACCTTTTATTGGTCAAGAAATAACTTAATGAAAACAATGGTGATTTGTATATGCATATTTTTCAATAGAAAACAAGGCTGAATTTCGTAATTGCTCCTATACTAAATTAGAAATTCCAAAATTTTTTGTACTCAAAGAAAACAGTCCCATCTTAATTCCCTTACAGATGGGGATATTTGCATATAAAGCTTTACAACCAGGCCAAAATCAAATTCTTCACATTTTTTTCGGTAACACCTGTTATTGAAATCTCTCGTTGCACACTTTAAATTCTTAAACCAAACCATTTTATACTAAAGATTTCTCATGTGAACAACATAATGCATTTAATTGTGGTTTTTTCCTGCCACAATAATTATCTACTGCATCTTCGAACTCATTGATGGCGAGCTTACAACATACATGCATGTCACAGATCAAAATTTGGAAGTACTGGTCATCATGTAAAGTCTTCCTATAGTGAGGTTGTCTTCTGTTGTAAACTGCGAATTTATCGCCATTCTTCTTCCATCTTGTCCTTTACTCTTTTTTTTCTTTTCTCAATGTCTTTTAAAATTGTCTTTCACGGCTGCAAATTCCAATTTTCTTGTTCATTTGTTGCTTATCGCATCGGTATTTTTTTTTCCCAATAGAGCGTATCTGTCATGTGCGTTATGCTTGCCCCCGGAAGTACAACGAGTTGTAACTAGTCTCTTATACAAAATCATGAAGCAACGCACCCGATGTATACAAACCTATATAATGCCTGATGCTACTACAAGACTTTTTGCGTCATAGTCCCGAGGACCAGATTTCACATAAACAAGAACTCCATTTTAAAAATCCTCACTCTATCAATCAATCACAAAATTGGGAAAAAATAAAAAAATAGAAAATACTGACAACTGGATTTTAATCACAGAAAATGGTTTTTCCGATTAAAATCAGAAGAATTGGGTATCTCTGCAGTATTTCTTGTTTTGGCCAAACTATTCCGGTTGGGAAATACTAAGAGAAGATAATCATTAGCTTCCCACTGCATTGGCTTCCATGATGTTTTTTATTCAGGTTACTAATGTGACCGTTAGAGATGAAACATGGTTAATTAACATACATGTCTACCCACTTGCATTTTAAAAACTTCTCACAACATTCACATGACCGCCTTGTACAAAAATCTCCATTGGAATCATGCAGTGTGGGAAGCTACTGAATATCTTCTCTTGTAAATCTTCCTCAACCCTGAAAATATAGGCAGTGGTGTCTATTGTCCCAAAACCTTTATCACTCTACCACTTGAATATTTTAGGTGTCACAACTTTTTATGGATAATTCCAAGGTAAGTATTTCACCTACTTTCTCCATGGAGAAAAAAGCTATAAAGACCGCAATATTTTTTTTATCTTTCTCAGCGCGAATTGAATTCTGCTGGGCAAATATCTGTGCAATCATTATATACATGGAATCTAACGCCAGTTGGCGAACACTACGTTCTCCTCTCCCTCCCTCCTTTACAGCATCAGGTCCTGGCGATATCCAGGCAGCCCCTCACGGCACAATAGCAGCAGATATGTTTGTACTTATAATCTGACGTTGGGTTGCTGCTTGCCAATGCTAAAATGGTAGAACACCATGGGGAAGAAAACCCATCAACAACTGCTGTTTGTATTGCAATGCAGGTAACTCTGCCTCTCCGCCACGGTGGCCTGCTGTGTTGGAATGCCAACGGAACTCCTCAATCCGTCAAGCCTATATAGCCATGGTGACGAATCGATGAACTCTGTTGTCATTCACAGCCTCCTTTGTCAGAAGCCCTCACCTCCCCGCCTGTCGAATGTCCGCACCGGTTTATAGAGTGTACCCTTCTCACGAGCAGATTTAGCTGAGAATAAGTTTGGTGTCAGATATCCCCTGAAAAGTACAGATTAATGCATGTGCCAATTGCAAGACCATGACTGGGAATTTTAACAAATACTTAGAGAATAAAGGAAGGTATTGCTTAAAGGGCCAATGTGTTTCTGGACAATGGATATCAACATGAGAGTAGCATATTATAGCATCACAGCTAGACACAAGTCCTATAAACAATCCTTCATTCTAACTCTTTAACAGCATGTAATAATAGCAACTAATTTTCAATCAAAATTCTTTGTTTTTGAATGATTTACCACTGTAAAAAAGTCACTTAATTTTCCATTTTAAACAGGTTTTTTCATTATTGCATCATGAAACAACCCGATGATTTTCGCAGGGTCCAACTACAACATCAAACAGAAATCATTTGTCCAATTGTAATTTTGAAATGTAGTGATTTTAGGTGAAACAGATTCATGAGTTTTGTTCACAGGTGGTCTATCAAATGTGGTGCTTTCAGTGTTACTTACTATCTCCTTTCTTTTTTTTCTTCAATGTTGTTGTTGCTGTTTTGTTTTTCACGTATTCATTAGTCATCTCATGATCATATATTGTAAGAATCGGTGAATATGAGCAAACCTCTAAACTCATGCAAGAACTTTTTGTCACTGTCAATACAGAAATCAAATTAGTTGTAATCATACACTGATCAAAAAGGACCGATACTGCCTGAATAACACACCAATCCAAACTTGGAATCGCACGGATAATGGCTACAGTATGGCTCACCTGTAGGATAATTACACCTGCATGCCAGTCCTCTGACTTGGGATCATTCCCTTTAGGTCCTATCATCATTAATTTAAACTATCTCTGCGAGCTCCCTGTAGCTATGTAGGCCTTGGCACATAATAGACCATCTCCCCCAAAAGGAATCTCAAC
>JAMKCH010020196.1:0-36622 GCA_023653785.1 Ophioderma brevispina
GTTATTAGCTGCTCTAACAAAAGGGAGACCTACCAATTTGGAAAATAATCTGTTGCCTAACAACCTTATATTTATTAAAGATAATTTACCCTCAATTATGAAACTAAACATGCCCACTATCCTATTATAAATACGGCCAATACGTCTTGGCTAATCAATACCGCAATACCAAGGTCCTTTACTCTGGTCTACTCTGGACCCACACCTGAAAACATCCCTTCATCTATCTCATTCCAAAAATGAATCTAAAGAAAACTACTCGTAACAAGAATTTACATGTATGATATACCGTCATTATATATTCCTCTCTACTTGGCTATTTCCCTGTTCTTCATTAGTCGGAATGCATCGTTTACTGTCTGTCATTTGTTGTTTGTCCTTGTATGTCTGTCCCTGAGATTAATCTCGGGTCTGTCCTATATGTTTTCAAATAGACATGAGGACATTTCCAGAAAGAAGCACCATGATTTTTTTGAACCCAGGTTTTTATTTTAATGCTTACCAATTATGTATTAGATCACACCTGAAGTGAATAAGCCGAATTCGCCGTCTTTAATGCAATAAGATGATGATTTAGTAATTTCTGTCGTGTACGACAGAAATTCAAAGCATGGTTTACTATAGGGACGATTAGAATAGCAGGCAAGTTCAAAACAAGGTTTTGCGGTTTTCTTTCGTGCTTGTTTGTCCAATAAACCTTCGAAACGTTTTGGAAAGGTGGTCTACAACCGATCTAGTACAATTTGAGAGAAATTTATATCCTCAACAAATCTTTATCAAAAAAGTTTATTTGAAGAGGTCACTGCACGATCACGTTCCGCGTTTAGCTGTGACCTCATTCATCACTCTAGCATTTTACATAGGTTAGTGTATATTGTCACTTTCAGTGTGAATATAATTACACCTTAATAAACACGTTTTTTATCAATCAAATTTATTTGAACTTCATCATCACATCAGTGTATAGCACTTAGCAAGCCAGTTTAAAATAATAATAGATATAAAATATATAGATTAAATTTCATTATGAAAAAGTAATGTACAAAACAAAGCAAATTTTAACAAGCAACAGCATATTAGTATTGGAAATGAAGCTGAAATGTGAAGATCGAGGTCACTCCTAAACACAGAGCGTGAAGGTACAGTGACCTTTTCTTAGGTTTTACAATTAATACAAAAAACACATATCCATTAAAGGGACAAGACAAACAGGACAGAACAAACAGTCATGTCCAACTGGAGAGGAAAAGAAGAAGGAAGGAAAGGAGAGAGGGAAGCAAAGGACGAAGGAAGACAAGGGAAGATGAGGAATGAAATAAAAATTAAACAAGGGAGGAAGGAGGAAGGGAAGGAGGGAAGGAAATAAAGAAAAAAGGAAGGAAGGACAAAGGGAAGCCGAAGGGAAGGAATATGGGACAGGAGGACTGAGGGAGAGAGGAAGTGAAGAAGACGAACTAAGGAAGGGAATTAATGAACCAATCAAGAGTATAGGGGAAAAATCAAGAAAAAAGGTGGAGTTATAAGCATTAAAGGATTCAGCATCCGCAGAGTTGTACGTGCTAATTATACCCTTCTTCATTCTCGATTTGAAGGAAGAGAGGAAGGGAGAAGATTAGAGTCCTTGGAAAGAAGATTCCAGAGCAAGGGTGCTTGGGATATAGAAGTGCTGCTGCCAAGGACAGAATTCGTTGCAGTGATGAAGGGTATATTCCTTTATCATTTAGTAGACATGAATACTTGAATCTCATTAGTTAACAGGCTAATTAATATATTTCCGTATTACGTGGTAGGAAATAGCTAACCACGTAATATATTCCCGTATTCCGTGATGATTACACTAAGTATTAGACCCCTACTTTACATACATTAAACTCTATGGGTGTAATGACCTTGTGCATCTGTGGAAGAGACTGCTCTACCAGCCCCCTCTGAGAAGCACAATCCATTATGGCATTTTTTTGCAACACACGTCATGGTTCTGTGATGCTGCATTGCAAAAATAGTGTATTTAATTCTTTCAATTCACCTTGTTGACTTTTTGGGAGAATGACCTAGTTTCTTGTCTAAATTGGCAAGTATGTCAGAATTTTGCAATTTGACACCATAATCATTTTCTGTGTTTACAGTGCTGTTTTGTTTAGGTTCTGACTCTGTGATGTCATCATTTGCACACTCATCACTAACACTGACTGACATTACACACGCAGGCTTAATAGTATCATCACCTCAGGATTCACATCAGGATTTTCACACAACCACTTTTCTTTCAGTAGTTTCAATGGTCCCCTAACTATGTGACCAAACACCAACTCAAATGGACTGAATCCTAATGACTCTTGTACAGCCTCCCTGGTAGCAAATAACAGGAGATGAACTCCCTCATCCCAATCCCTCTCAAATTCAAAACAATAGGTTTTGATCATTGTTTTCAATGTTTGGTGGTACCTTTCTAGGGCCCCTGGCAGGGCCGTCGCTAGACATTTTGTCAGGGGGGGGTGTAAAGTGAAGAAATTTTATTGCTGTAGTAAGAGTCCTTGGAAGCGTAGTGAGCGAGTAAAACAATACAACTAACGGCGCACGGTTCGGGCCCACTTAAGGGCCGTTGAAAATTGTCCTAAGTAGATTCTCTTACAGACCATTTTTTTCTTGATCGTTTGAACTACACACCGCAAGTGGCTTGACACAAACCGGGAGCAAACCAGAAAGCCCTGAACGGGTGGGTTACAGGGGCCCGCTTTAGGGCCCCTGGCGGGGTGCAGGGGCAGAGCCCCTGCCGGGGCCCAGGGGGCGGAGCCCCGGAAGCTCTTGGATTTAAGCTATTCAGAACCTTCAAAATGACCACTGTTTGAGGGGTAAATATAGTAACCAATTCAAAGAAAAGACTGGTTTCTAACTTTGCTCACTGAGACGGGCAGTATAAGCTTGTACTGCCGAAGGGGAACTATACACATTATAGCTAGTGCCAATGTCTTTAACGGACGCGGTGCATGAACAGAGTCCCTGCCGGAGTCCAGGGGGCGGAGCCCCGGAAGCTCTTGGATTTTAGCTATTAAGAAAGGTATGTTTTATCAATCAAATTTAATTTGAATCTTCACATCATCACTCAATGTATAGCACTTAGCAAGCCTTTTAAAAAATACTAATTAGATATAAAATATATAGATTAAATTTCCTATGAAAAGTCATGACAAAACAAGCCACTTTAACAAGCAACAGCATATTAGTATTGGAAATGAGCTGAATGTGAAGAATCGAGTCACTCCTAAACACAGAGCGTGAAGGTACAGTGACCTTTTCTTAGTTTTTACAATTAATACAAAAAACACCTTCCCCTTAAAGGGACAGACAAACAGTAACAGAACAAACAGTCATTCCAAGCTGGAGAGGAAAAGAAGAGGAAGGAAAGGAGAGAGGTGAAGCAGAAGGACGAAGGAAGACAAGGTAATGATAATGAATAAAAATTAAACAAGGGAGGAATTGCGGGAAGGGAAGTAGGGAAGGCATAAAGAACAAAGAAGATGACAAATGTGAAGCCGAAGGAAAGGAATATGGACATGAGACTGAGGGAGAGAGGAAAAGTGAAGAAACTAACTAAGGAATGGAATTAAATGAACCACTTAAGGAGTAGTGGAAAAATCAATAAAAGGTGTAGTTTTTATCATGATTGCGCAGAGTTTTACTTGTCTAATTATACCCTTCTCATTCTCGATTTGAATGAAGAGAGTAAGGGAGAAGTTTAGAGTCCTTGTAAAGAAGATTCCAGAGCAAGGGTGCTTGGGATATATCAGTTGCCTGCGGCCAAGGACATAAAAAAAATTTTTTTTTCGTTGCGGTGAAGTATATCCTTTATCATCATGTTAGTAACAATGATACGCTGAATCTCATTAGTTAACAGGCTCTTAATATATTTCCGGGGTATTACGTTGTAGGAAATAGCTCACCACGTACTATATTCCCGTATTTCCTGATGATTACAACGTAAGTATTAGACCCCTACTTTAAATACATTCAACTCTATCTAGGGTGTAATACCTTGTGCGAATCTGTGGAAGAGACTGTTCTACCAGCCCCCTCTGAGAAGCCAAATCCCTTATGATGGCATTTTTTTGGCAACACACGTCCATGTTTCTGTGATGCTGCATTGCAAAAATAGTTTTTATTCTTTCAATTCACCTTGTGACTTTGTTTGTAGAATTACCTCAGTTTCTTTTCTAAATTGGCAAGTATGACAGAATTTTGCAATTTGACGCCATAATATTTTCTGTGGTTGGACAGTGCTGTTTTGTTAGGTGTTCTGACCTGGTGATGTCATCATTTGCACACTCTCACTAACAGACCTGACATTACAACACGCAGCTTAATATATCATCACCTAGGATTCCATCATGATTTTTTCACACAACCACTTTTTTTCAGTAGTTGCAAGGTCCCCTAACTATGTGAACCAAACACCAACTCAAATGGCCTAAATCCTAATGACTCTTGTACACCTCCCTGTAAGCAAATAACAGGAGATGAATTCCTTCATCCCAATGCCTCTCAAATTCAAAACAAAGGTTTTGATCATTGTTTTCAATGTTTTGGTGGTACTTTTCTGGGCCCCCCTTGCAGGGCCTCGCATACATTTTGTCAGGGGGGGTGAAAAGTGAAGAAATGTTATTGCTAGTAGTAAGAGCCCTTGGAAGCTAGTGAGCGAGTAAAACAATACAACAATAAACGCGCAACGGTTCGGGCCCACTTAAGGCCGTTGAAATTTTGCCCATAAGTAAGATTCTCTTACGACCCTTTTTTTCTTGATCGTTTGAACTACAAACACCGCAAAGTGGCTTGACACCAACCGGGAGCAAACCAGAAGCCCTGAACGGGTGGGTTACAGGGTCCCGCTTTAAGGGCCCTGGCCTGGGTGCAGGGACAGAGCCCCTGCCGGAGTCCAGGGGTCGGAGCCCCCGGAAGCTCTTGGATTTCTGCTATTCAGAACCTTCAAATGACCACTGTTTGAGGGTAAATTAGTACCATTCCAAGTAAGACCCAGAAAAGACTGGTTTATAGTTTTGCTCACTGAGACGGCCAGTATCACATGTATAGAGCTTGTTCTGCCAAAGAAATTGCATATAGCGAGCGCATGTCTTTAATGGGTGTGGTGCATGACAGGAGCCCTTCTTGGGGGTCCCAGGGGGCGAAAGCCCCCTGAAAGCTCTTGGAGTTCAAGATATATCAGAACCTTCAAGATTACCACGTTTTGAGGGGTAAATGGTAACCAAAATTCAAAAAAAACCAATTCAAGAAAAAGACTGGTTTTCTAACTTTGCTCACTGTACGGGCAGTATAATAATCTTGTAGTCCGTTTACCGCCGAAGGGGAACTGTACACATTATAGCTAGTGCCATTCTTTAACGGACGCGGTGCATGGAACAAGTCCCTGGCCGGATTCTCCAGTGGGCGGAGCCCCCGAAGCTCTTGGATTTAGCTATTAAGAAAGGTATTTTGAAGGGTTAATTATAGTAAATTAATTCAAATGACAAGCAGTAGACCTAAATTTATGGTGAAGGGGGCCGCTAGGGATCGATCCCTACCACCATTTTTTGTCTTGACCACTTCAGCTCCCCCGACTGAAAATGCCCCTTAATGACTGGTATACCAAACTTGGGGATGGCCCATGGCGCCCCTCGTGTTTCTCTCTCTCAATTGTATTTTATTAACACATTTTTGACCACAAGTACGCTGTTGGCCAGTAACATTCCAATGATTCCGTTACCGTTGGTTAGGCTTGGAACAAACTAATTGGCTTGAGGCGAAGCCAATATGGGGTGTATTGGATTTAAGTAAGTCTGGAGTTCAATCTCATGCTTCTGATTGATGTCGTTCCCTTTTGTTCATTCATTCTTACTACTTCCCTTTCTCTCTTCTTTTCTCTTCTCTTTCCCGTCTTTTCTTTCTCTTTCTCTTTTCCTTCCTCCTCTCTTCCCGCTTTTCTTGCTTCTCCTCTTTTTTGAGAATCGTGGGGGGTGTTCCACCCCCCCACACCCCCCAAGGGCTACGAGGGCCTGCCCCCTGGGATTCTGGGTGTTATGCTGATAACTGAGGGATACTGGAAATTCCCACTGTCCATCACTCACGTTTTGGAACAAACCTGACATGAAATTTGATCCTTGTCATACTGAATTGATTTTGGAAGGCCCACTAGAGTGAAAAACTTTGCTAGAGCTTTCACTATATTCTGTGCCCTTATATATTTCGCAAGGTTATAGCCTCCGGGAATCTTGTGGAAGCACACGATGGTCAGTAATACAGATTTCCTGACTTGGTCTTTGGAAGTGGCCCTACAATAGTACCCTACTAACTGGCTCATCAAATGCTGGTATTTGTTGCCAGGGAGCATGGAATTCTCTGATTGGGCTTGCCCACCATTGGACATGTGTGACAAGTCCTTACAATACTCAGCCACATCTTTTCTGAGTGTAAGGCCACCAAAAATGACTCTAATTCTGTCATGTGTTGTACTCACACCTAGTGTCCTCCATGGGACTATCATGGGCTATGCCGAATCACTTTCCCAGGTATAACCTTTGGCCACAAACAATTTGATGCCACCTGCCATTCCTTCATCTGACAAGTGCATCGGGTTGGTCTTCATTTTCTCATGAGACACATTTGCTTGTAGAACATACTGAAATTTGCTCGGGCTCCTGTTGCGCCAATGTCCTCTCACCTATTTTCCTAAGTGCTCTGGGGTCGTTGTTGATGCTCATTTACCACTTGTCATGGCTTTAAAGGTCTCGTTACAGTCCCGAACTCTAATCATACCCAGCGGCTGGATTTGCATGTTTACCAGCTTGTCACTTTGTTTGTGCTCAGCGGGCTGGAGTTTTTCACTAACAGGTTATTTTAGTCTCCCCCTAAAGAGGGAAGATGAACCTCCAAATTCCTCTCATTTTGAGAGAAAAGTATCCTTTAAATTTTGGGGACCAACTCTCCTCAACGCTCTTCCTTTGTGTATGAGTATTTTGACCATCACCTGCTCACTGTTTTTCCTGTGAAGCTTTCTAGTTTCCATTGACCTAGTACTTTACTGGCACATGCTGGGAAAATGTCTATTTTCCCATCAATTGATCCCTGTACAGGGACCTGGGAAACTGGGATCTTGGAGAACCTCCGCCCTGCCAAATCATTCCCTAACAACAAGGATAAACCCTTTTACTGGGAGTTTTTCTGTTGCCTCCACCAATCGTGACAGTTCCAGAAACCATCCTGATTTTTCAAATATTCATTTTGTGTAGAGATACTAATACAATCATACCTATCCCCTGAATCAATGAATGACTAGTGCCTGTGGAACTCTCAATATCAAATGAAGTGCTCTTCCATATCATAGACTGTGCGCAGCACATGTCCCGCCTGATTCTAATGGGTTTTGATCTACACTAATCACCTGAAAGTGACACCAATCCCTCCAAGCAAAACTTAAAGTTTAATCCTCCCTTACTTTTTTCTGTGTCTTCCTTTTGTGGATTGTCTTGTGTTGAACAAAGAATTAAACTTTTGACCTCAAAGTAACTGCAACAACCTATTGGTTTGGACTCACTTTGTGGCTCTCTATCTCTCCATTTTGGGTGGTATAGCCATTTAATCTCCGAACACGTGACCTTTGTATGTCCTGTCTTTTTACGGTGATTGCATGTGAACTGTGACTTGGGTCCCATCCCATGTTTTAGATTAGCACCAGTACTTTCTTTACTGCCCCTTTTAAAAGGCTGACTCAGATATTTTTGAATATCTTTTTTCGTGTATTATTAAAAATGACCAACAAGAACCAAAGATAGTCAACCAAAAATACCCAATTTCCATAGTGTGAATGAATCGATTTTTCGTTTCGTGAAGTAAACATTATGTGTTGTATAGCAGTGACATAGGCTACTGTGTATAACAAATATTCTGGATCCTGAATTTATAACAATGTTTTGATTTTCTATATGAGGACTCGATTTGAGCTTAGCATTTTACAGCAGTGAGTAGGGTATATGGACAAGCATTATGAATATGCAAAAACACATTACATTTTTTTTAAATGAGGCGCCCTCCTTCGGGAAAATCTCTGAGTCAGACTTTTTAAATGGGAACCTAACTGGGATTTCCCCTCCTGTGCTACCGAATGAAGATGCTTTGTTTGACCCGACTTATTGTTGTATTTGTTGTACCTATAACTTCTTGGCTAGGCCTACTAGTATGACTTAGTTTTGTGAGTCAAAGCATAGTCGTCAGCCTTCACGGCGGCTTCACGCAAACTGGCAAGTTTGTTGTCACAGCCGAGGTTGGGGAGATCTGTGGAGACCTGTTTTGAAACGCTGCAAACGAACATAACTCCCGAATTTGACAAAATTTTGCCCGACTTCTGTTTGAGAGAAGCGCAGCGATCAAACATTTGGTTCCTTACACGGGCAAATTCAACATGGGTCTGGCATCCTTTTTCTGACAAGAACTGAATTTTTGTCTATATGCCTCCGGCACCAAATTCAGATCTTTGAGCACTGCCTGCTACCTCGTCATAATCACTACATCTGTCTAATGACAGGGCCGAATATTTTCTCGGGCTCTACCAATGAACACTGACTGTACCAACAAGGTCCAAGATTCCTTGGGCCATTTCAAGCATTGACAATTTTCTCTCAAAGTGTCAGAGTATTCTTTATTTCTTGTTCCTGAAAGTTTGGAACCAGCTAATATTTTTCAAAATCACCGCTCAAAACCAGCAGAGGGCTTGAAGAGTCTGACGAGCTACCTGTTGTTTCAATTTTCTAACTCTAACTGAGCTTCAAGCTCTTTTTGTTTCATCTCATTTTTCAATTTTTCCTTTTCCAATTCTTTGTCTTTTTCAATTTTCATTTGCAATTCCTTTTCTTTTTGTTGCATTTCCATTTCTTTTTGTCTCATTTCATTTTGCATTTTCATTTCTAATTCCTTTTCTTTCTCTTTTTGCTGCATTTGCAATTTTTCTTTCTCTAATTCAATTTCCTTTTCTTTCTGTTCCATTTCCAACTTTTTCAACTCAATTTCTTTTTGAATTTCAAGCTCTTTTAACTTGACGGCATCACCAGTGCCCTGTTCCAGAACCTCTTCTATCTTATCCAAATAAGAACTATCCCAAACATCTTCCTGAACAAATTTTTCAATCAAACTATTTTTGATGATCTGTTTTCTCATGGCATGTTTTGCCTCAAGTCCTAAATGCTTGGCTAGTTTCATTAACTCAGGCTTTCTCAGCTCATCAAACTTATCCCAAGTTATTTGCCCTATGAACACTTCTGGATCAAACTCCATTGTGAATGTACTTTACAACAAGATATAATATTGCCTTGAACCAAACTACAAAGTAGTACATGTAATACACACAAAATTTTGTATGCCAAAATGTGCACAATGTTTACAATATTACCACACTTTTAATGTGTAAATTCTGAACAATAAGGCTCAAATTTATCTCAATTCAATTCCCAAGGACGAGCCCCCAATTCTGTTATGACGTCTCGTAGACGTCAAAGGTCAGAAATACCTTTCAAACACAAATTAACGAGCCTTGTGCACAAGTGATCTAAATTTTATATAATATAACAGATTCTAATGATTTGTAATTGGTTCAAGAATTTGGTATGTCCAAAACAACATTACATATACACAATTAGTTAAGATTACTTATGGTTTACTAGTGTCCTGTGTTGAAAGCGTTGCAGTTCAACGATGATATGTCCTCACAGTGAAGACTCCAAAATGACAGCATGCAAAGTCACGCTTATAAATCCTCAGGTAATATATTCCACGGGAATCTTCTCAGTCCTGAAGTTAACTTTGTCCAGTAGTTCAAGACGACAAGGTTACATAAGTCCCTCAACGACATTAATATTCCAAGATAATCACCACGTTTTCTATCTGTCCACAATTTGGAATCCTATTTTGATTCCCAGCACTTTCGGCTTCAAAGACGACAGTAGAATAATTACAACACTCTGCTCACATGGAATTGAAAATATAATAAATCCTGGTACTGTGTGGAGCATAAATCTACCATTATTGTAGATAAAACTAGCTATAACCATACTGTATAGCTGATTGCAACTGCTGACGGCGAGACTTAACTCAAATCTCAAATATATACTGACTTTACAAAGTTCCCAGTCTAAAAATAGACATTACAACAGCATCATGCATAAACATAACCTTGCACTGGCAGACCAATTGGAATTCACATAAATTACATCACTTGAATCACATCACTTTCCATATATAACTTTGTGGGGAATTCCCTGGATTCTGCAATGTTTTGATCTCAAAGCATAAACAAGTTTCTAAGTTTAGCATTCTTGGGGAATTCCCCACTTCCCCTATTGTGCAATCTAAACAGGTGCACTTAGCAAAAACAAACTAGGGGTATTCCCCTTTCTCTCTTTTATAGTAAACAAAGTATTTTTCCTGTGAGAAATCTTTTCTCAAATAAAATTGAGAAAATAATATTTTTAAAAGTATAATCAGAAAAATGGAGGCCATATAACATATCATTTCGTGATACGATTGTGCAAATCCTTCTCGCAAGGTTGAAAGGAATGTTGGTTTAATATGTCTGGGGTGACAAGATCTAAAGTCCAGGTATTGGTGAGTATCAGTTGGTTTATAGAATATATCGGTTTGAATATTATTATTAGAGTCGATTTGTATATCAATATCAAGAAATGATAAATTAGAAGTGCTGTAGGCAGGCGCGTAGCCAGCCCAGTGGTTCCGAGGGGGCAATTTCCCGGTAGGTGCATCAAATTTCCCGATCACAAACAAAAATTTCCCGGTCGCAGGGCAAAGAATCCGAAAAAGGGCTGATTTAACATAAATATCAGTGTTTTATTTCCCGATTTCCCTTCAAAACATTTTTCAGAGGGGGCACTCTGTCCCCTTCTGCCCCCACCTGGCTACGCCACTGGCTGTAGGTTGATTTAAATTTGATGGTTTCATGTAGACTGTTCAAAATTTTAGTAAATGTATCAAAATTGCCAATGTTTTCTTCCAAATGATAAACAGTCATCCAAATATCTTAGCCAGTAATTCTTAACGTAAGTGCTGGTTTGTTCACCCATAGTGTCTGAATACGATCAGACAAGAGTGTTTCTATATATTACCATGAAGCAAGTGCAATACTGGGGCCATTTCGTTCCCATGGCTGTCCCAGTTAAATCTATACTATAAGATCGACTCGCATGTTGTGTTTTCCAGGAAGCTGACATGTGACCCAGGAGGTCGCGGTCGCCATTGTGAATGTGTATACCTTATTCAGGAATTTACCTCCCATCGGGTCTCTCGTGGCCTCGGGGTTGTTTATTAAAACTGCTGATAGATGATAAGATTCCATTGAGATTGCAAATAAGCGTGTAAAACATAGCTAAACATGTTGTAAACGGTTAATAGATGCGTATTGAATTCCGTGGTTGACAAAGAGTAAGTACTTAATTGTGGGTACCGTAATCTAGGGTACGAGGTATCATTAATGTTCGTGTTCATACCCATGGGTCCTTCGAGTTTGAACTTTTGGCTATGTTCTATGTTGTAAAATTATTTATTTCTTGGTGATTAAAGAGAACATAAGAACGGCTACTGATAAAAACATTCAAGATTGATTTATACTAAGGATTTTAATTCATTGAAAGACCTTTAATGGTCTCCAACGTGTTATTTTGACGCACAATTCGTTGACATTTTTGTTCTCGCGTTAAATCGTGATCGCGTGGCGAGTTTGACCTCTTTGATATTTATTTCTAAAATTATTTATTTTTGGAAACAAAAAAAAAAATAAGAGGATAAAGATACACTATATATCAGTTGAAAAATAAGTGTAATCTATTTGTTGTATTCATTAATTAGATCATGATCATTAACGATTTGTCGGAATAAATAATTGGTGACCTTCCCGCCTGACTTACAAGAAGGTGACTGGACACTCGCCGCAATTATCTATGCACTCGGTCCTTGGATAATGTTTGTACGGCAGGGCGTGGAGGTCGAATGAAATGACATAAACATTTTAGGCCTAAATATAAATATACTAGCGATTACTATCTAGCTTATTAGGCTGCGAAGAAAGAGGTCTGTTCCAACTGCAGTGGCAGCAATAAAAGGGGGATGGCCCGATTTAAGTATATAAAGATTTTAATTTTGATTAGAATTGACCCCGTGGGGGGGGGGGGGGGGTGGTCTCAACAACAAATGACCATACGGGATGGCCACAGACATCGGTCCCCATTTTCAACCTTTCTGGTATATCAATGATCATTTTGATGCCAATTTGGTATAGCAAAGGGTCGGTTGTTTTTCAAAATTTTCTCATGGCCGATTTTAATAAAGTGTAATTTTGATAAAGTGCGCTCCAGGGGGTTCTCAACAAAACAAATGACCATACGGGGGGTCGTGCCACAGACATCGGTCCGTTTCTCAGCCTTCTGGTATATCAATTTTTATTGTAAATTATTTTTGGTATAGCCAAGGGTGTTCTTTTCAAAAGTGCTCTCAAATTTGTGGGAAAAATTAGTCAAATGTGTCTCAATCAGAAGCCCAAATTTCTAAAAAATTTTGGGAAAATTAGTCAAATTTTCTTCAATCCGGAGCAAAAATTGGCTTCTTAAATGCCACATTTTGGGAAATACAATGGAAATTTGGTTTTTAATTTGGGAAAAACTTATGAGAATTATACTTTATTACTTTTTTTGGAAAAAAAGTGTATAGATATGGGTCCTACTTCCGACTCTCGGAGAAAGTTCCCCCTTACCAAAACTAACCCAGGGAAATTGCCTTTACCCCCACTCAATCCGTTAAGTTTCTCACCGATATTTAAATCCGTTGTGATGTGAGCGTTGTGATTGTGAGGAGCCAGAAACATTTCCGTAAGTTTAGGGGCCCAAACACCGCGACTTCACCCAAAAAAATATTTAAAAAAAACAAAACAAAAACCAGGGCTCTGAAATAAGAGCTAATATTTGGGCAATATGTAGCCTGGAGATTCAATTGCAAAATCCAAATAACGTGAATCGTAGATGGATGGGCATTTCAGTAGTGTAATCATGATTGTAATACCCGGATCATTACAAACCAAAGCTAACGAGAATCTTTTTTTAATTATTCTTTGCACTTCACAAATTTGAATCATACCATATCTTCAAGTTTTGTAGTTCTAATGGGCCAATCAAAAGTTTGAGTAGTGCTGTGATAGCTTCTGAAATAAATTCAACTGATGAAAATCGTTTGGGCAATAGGTCGGATGTTTTGAATCCAAAATGAACGCTTTGATCCAATATCATGTGAGAATTTTGGTGTTGTATAGCTATTAACATCAAAATGGCGATGAAAACTTTTAGGTGGATACATTCTGGAAATTTTTCGAGGAAATCAAAATCATCTGACGTAATAGGAAACAGTTCAACGAATGGTTTCAATAATTCAATCAACAAGTATGGTGGTCTGTGCGTAGCACAAGAAGGACCGGCAACGAGAGGACGAAACGTCAGTGTTTTCGGGAGGGTTACACTCAATGCAGTGGTTATGAGTTCATTATCAGACGTTAGTGTGTATATTGGAATTGGTTCTTATTTCTTTTGATTTGGGATTCCAAAAATGTGCCGACAGAAGGGACAGTAGTGTGCACGTATTGGGGCGGGGAGGTACTGACTTTGCATTGTGAGAAAAAAAGGACTTCTGTCAACAGTTTTGGATAGTAGGAAGGAGAGGTGTTGGAGCGATAAAGAGTTGGATATGTGATGTATTGAAGTCTTCTCCAGGGCCGAAAAGGTTGTTTGTATTTTTGTGAAGGAAAAAGGTGGAATTTGGACGATTTGTGAGGGCAAGTAGGTTCAAGAAATGACAGTACATCTGGAGACTTGCCAATGTGGATTATTATTCCAGTTCTAAATGGGGGGGTGGTAGAAGATTGAGAAAACATAGAAGGAGTGTGCTCGGAGGAGAGAGAGGGGTGGAATAAAATATAAACATTGGGCATCTGAAGGCAGTTGGGGATATTATAACACAGAAAATTTTAGATGTATTACTGAAGAAGAATAAAGTTGTTGTTTTTTAATTGGACCAGATGTTACCTTTTTTGCAAGATGGGTGTAAACGTGCAGTGGTGGACTAAAGAAGTTGAAGAATCAATTGAAAACAAATCTGATTACCCATATAGCATTGTGTAAAATTATCCATAATGCCTGGTAAAATAGTGTAACATCACAATTTGTGCATGCAAGGTCTGAGGTCTCATCTATGTGTTATGGGATATGGTGAATGAAATAGATTAAAATTCTAATATCATAAAAGCTTATCATCCTTAATTGGGGCGTCTTAATGCTTTGCGGAACAAAATCAAGTCATGCCAATCCAATATCCAATAATAAATCGGGTCAAATTATCCTTATACACAGGCATATAGAAGAATAATAGATTTGTGCTCATCCAGAGGTCCCATCTTGTGTTATGGATTGGTGATACAGACATTATAATCAGTTATTGTTCCTTAGATACTTAAGTGCTCTGCTCTATGGGGTTTCCCTGGTATGCATGGGCCTATACTCATTTATTGTATAATGACAAAGTTTTTTATTTCTTGCTAACTATATATAAAATTTAAATAATTTTGGGTATGCGTGGATAGAGTTGGTATATATCCAAAAAATGTTGTACAAATGAGAACAATTACCCCCCCCCCCCCCCCCCCCCCTTTCCCGTCCAATTTGATATCTTAAAAATGACATGTTGTCATTCGTTTTTTTGGTTTATGTATTTGGAAGACTAGTACATTGTAGATAGCGAAATAATGGGCTGTAAAGAATCAGAGAGAGGGAGAGTATGAGAGGAGGGGGTGGGGGGGTTTGGGGGTTTGAGCAGGGCACTCAACTTGCTTTTGGGTACGGATTTGTGTGGCCGACTTCCAAATTAAGAGATGGGATACTGATTTTGTCTTTTTTATAGGGCCCTTAGAATTAAAAAAAAATTGGAGGAAATTGGAGCTTTTGAACTAAAATTTGGATCAATCAGGTGAGGAAAAAAGGGGGAGAGTGTGAGAGGGCGAGAGACCGGGGGGGGGTACTCTGGGTAAGGATGTGTGTTGCCCGACTTTTGAACCTTAGGGGGACTTGGAAAATGATTTGTGATCTTTTAATTAGGCCTTATAAATGGAATTGGAGGAAATATGTAGGCTTAGAAACTCCAATTCGGCTTCCAAATTAAGCTTCTGAGGCAAACAACTTTCCCAAAAAGGGACCTCAAAACTAATTATGCTTCAACTGGAATATTAGTAACTCAGTGCTGGCGTGCTGTATGGCATGAAATGGGGTTTGTTCGGGAAAGGAGAAACTGGGGTGGTTTGGAGGAGAAAACAATGGGATAGTGGGGAAGTGGACATAGGTAAGTGGGAGTGTAGTGGACCTAGGGTAATGGAAAGAGAAATCTGGGTAGTTCAGAAAAGATCATTTGTCTGGAACGGAGACCCATCAGTATTTGGGAATTGGCTCCCCTATTGGGTTAGTTGGGAAAGGGGCACCGGTGTTAGAGGAGCGAGTTTTATTAATTGAGAAGGATGGATCGGTGGCAGCTGGGAAGGGGCTAGAGACCGATGAAAAGGGGATATTGTGTAGTTGAGAAGGGACATTGTGGCAGTTAGGACCTAGGACTCTGGGGATGTTACATAAAGTGGAACATAAGTTGCAAAAGGGGCCCTGGGTATTTAAACGGGGCCCTAGGTAGGTGACAAACGTTACTTACCATGCAGGTTCAGTCTGATATGGTTCCCGTACGGAACCTAACCAGCCCCCATCACGAATCGTGAAAGCCGAGAACCGCGCTATTCTAGTTAATTTGGGATTTGATGTCATCACATTGGTGGATCTTTGGCAATCCATAAAGATTACTATATTTACATTCAAAGTTCAATAAATAATCAATTTCTTGATCAGAAAGGTTGCTACTAAATTTGTCACAAAGTTTCTTAATTTTTGTAATGATCTGTTTATCATTACTATTGTTGAGTTCTTTGTATGTATGTTCATCGTTTAATATGTTTTAGATTTTATCAATATAGTAATCTTTATCCATGATTACAAAAGCTCCGCCTTTATCGGCTTCTTTGATGATGATATTTTCATCATTTTGAAGACTTGAAAGTGCGTTTTTCTCAGTGGAGGTGATGTTGCTTTTACACCGTTTGCTAATCGGTGAATCCAGAGGATAGTCTTCCAGAAAGTCGATGTATTTGTCGAGAACTTTGTCTCTATTTCTTGGCGGTGTAAATTTACCCTTATTACGAACACTACTGTTATCTTCATTATCTCCAGCTGCATTGTTATCTTCATCAGAGTCATCAATATCACCATTAAAATAAAATTCCGAGAGTCTGAGTTTTCTGGTGAATTTTTTGATATCAACTTCCTGTTTGTTGGATGGAGGGGTTGGAGTAAATTTTTTTTACAACCACGTGGTAACGTAAATACAACGTTTGTATGATGCATAGCTAAAACGTGAAAATTTGGTCAGAGGATTGTAATAACGTTTTAATTCTTAATATTGTTTAAACAATTCAAAAACCAACAATAACGTTGAAGCTGAGACTTTACGAAGTTATTTTACGTTGCCTGAAATGATTTCGTATTTTTACGGCTTCAGTTATTTTACGTTCTGTATGTAGTGAGTCCCAGCTGCCAGTCAAATGCCTGTTTTTTACAGGTTAATTTTTAACAGTGCAGTGTATATGCAATATACAATAATGAAGACAATATACATTCAAATTCGAATCTATGATAATTATATATGCATGAGTTGTATTACAGTTAAGATTTGGTCATTTAAACAAAAGTCGATTATATATAGTCATAATAACTTGGTGAAGTAATAATGAGTATGGGGAAGATAGATGGGAGAGGTCATAAGATCAAATGACCTTTTTAAGATATTGACACCACCCAGTAGAAAGTGGAACTTGTTGTGGGCCATCAAAGGCGGGACAAGACAAGCACAGAATAGGACAAAACAAAACAGCAGGACAGAACAAGACAGGACAGGATATAAGTAAGTAAGTCTTAATAATGCAGATAATATCAGGGTATAAAACATAACGGTTAGGGTGGCGTAGGTAATGAGCAGGCGCGTAACCAGACCTGAGCCTCCGGGGGGGGGGGCAAGATTCAAGAAGTTTCCCCATTTTTTTCAGGCTCGCTTCGCTCGCCGGGATAGACCCATATTTTTCCCCTTCTCCCCCTTCTTCTCGTCCCCATTTTTTAGCTTCAAAAAAAAAAAAAAAAAAAAAAAAAAAAAAAAAAAAAAAAAAAAAAAAAAAAAAAAAAAAAAAAAAAAAAAAAAAAAAAAAAAAAAAAAAAAAAAACCCCCCCCCCCCCACTGGTTACGCCACTGGTAATGAGTGCTAGCGGTAAGAGTGCAGCAGAATAAAAACAGTGGACTGGGGCTATAATACAGGGTGAGTCAAAAAAAATTGACCCTGATTGTGTCCGCCATTTTGAATTTTCAAATAATATATAATATCTAACATATGTGGTATCTGCGGAAAGCTTATTTCATTATCTTTAATTTGCTGCAAAGATCATTCCAATCGGTTAAGTATAGGCCGGGCTACAGTCTTTCGAATCAAGAATCTGCAGTGAATAAATAGCCTGATTTTCTTCTGGACACGGATTTCCTTCGCTGAACGCCGTTCATTTCAATGTGAATCCGTGGACAGAGCAGAAAACCGACTACTTGATTCAAACGACTGTAGCTCGGTCTATGCCTAATCGAAGTGAATGATCTTTGCAATAAATTAAAGATAATGAACCCAGCTTGCAGATGATACCAAATATGTTAGATATATATTACTTAAAAATTTCAAAATGGCGGACACAATCAGGGTCAAGTTTTTTTCACTCACCCTATGTTAATAGGCCAATATGGTAATAACGGCAACTACGGTACATGTAAGAAATTGTTCGCTCATACCGATTTTAAATTTGAATAGTATTATTTATATGTTAATCCTGAGTAATGCTATGTAATTTATACAATGGACGTTATGATAAAGTAAATTGAGCATAATATGTAAATAAAAAACAAGGGAAAATATTAAATAAGTTAAATGAAAATAAACGTAATTAGTATTTGGATATAGTTGAATTTTAAAATTTGATTAAAATTTATTGACTGATTTTGATGATTTTAAACTTTGGTCAAGGGAATTCCAGATCCTGGGACCGGAATTAAGTTGAGTATTTAGTTAAGCTCAAAGTAGGTTTAATTGGAATAAAATTGTTGGCATGTCTAGTGTTATATTTATGGGATATCTTTGTGTTTATAGCCGGAGGGGAGGGGCACTTGTATTAAAAAGTGGATGATGCTTGAACATGGACTAACAAAATGCACCATAAAAACATATACCCTAAACAAGTATTTTTGTCTGTTTTTGTTACACTAAAGAAGTATTCTTGTCAGTTTTTGCTATCAATGTACGCGCGTACATCGCCTGTTGGAAAAAAGAGACCCTTTTTACGCGTTTTCTTGTTCACGCATCATATCCACCTTTGAATACAAGTGCCCCCCGGGGTTTATAGAAAATGTTTTCAAATGATTTGGGAAGGTTATATCGGTGCATGATAATTGATGTTTTAGTGGTTTTTTTTTGTGTGGAATAATTGTTTAGTACATGTATAAGTTAAATACGGATTGCTCGTTTTTGAAGTTTAAATAGTCTATATCAAGGTGAAAAGGATTATTTGAGTTCCAGGGACAGTGAGATATATTAAATGTATTATTCGATATTGCCCAGGTAATATTACTGTATGAAATAACAGGGAGACGACCAGACGTATAGTGGCGTAAATTTCTTTTTGACATGGGGGTGGGGGTGGGGATGATGAAATTTATGAATGAACTAGAATTTCGCGGTTCTCGGCTTTCTAGGTTTCAGGTTTTGCGGGAGGTTTTGCTGCATGGCTAGTTGGGGACTGGTTGGGGGAGGCTGGAAAATTGTGCGTTGTCAGTGGGTTCATGTTGGCGGTGGTTGTGATGCTTCTGTTCAGAACCTTATCGGTCGCTCTGAGCAATTTGTTGATAACTGAGGTTGGCTGGAATTTGTATGTTGAATTGAAGCAGGCGTTTTCCTGCAAGTTGTTTAGATTGTTTGAATTGATGTCAAAGGTGAATTGTAATTCCGTGGCTGCATGTTCAGGCGACTTGCAACTTTTTGGTTTTTAATTTTGTAATTGTATTTGTGTTTATTACTTTGTTTTATTTTACTTATTTAGTCATCTTTATTTTGTCTAGTGTTAATAATTTAAGTTTATTTTCATTTTAATGATTTATATTATTAATATTTTTGTGTATACGGCTTTGATTTGATTAATTTTTAAAATATGTTTTTATTATCCTCCCGTTATTTGTATTTTCTTACCATTTTGGCTTTTATTTTTTTATTATTTTGTCGTTTTCTTTATTTTGTACTGATTTTTTAAAATTTATTCAGTTCCATTTATTCATTTTATATTTCTATTCCTTTTTGGGAAGGTGCTATATAAATATCTGTAATTATGTTATTATTTCTTTGTTTATTTTAACGATTTATTTTAATGATATACTAAGACTAGTGTACACGGATTTGATTTGGTTTTAATGTTTAACTATTTGTTATTTTTTTCTCATCCGTTTATTATTATTTTTCGTTTTCTTTATTTTTTATTTTTAATTTGTACTGATCTTTTTCTTTATTTCATTTCATTTGTTATTTATCCATTTTTATTTGTGTTAATTTCTTTTGTTATGCTTTAGGCCTATATGTATGACTTTTGTGATGGTCATATGCGAAAAAAATCTCTGTTACACCCAAACAATAAACATTTCTAAAAATACATTTAAACAAAGAAATACCCCCCCAAAAAAAATCAGCCCAAAGTGGACCCCCCCCAAAAAAAAAACATCAGCCCAAAGTGGATTTCGAATCCATATACCAACAGATCATATTTTAATGAATCAATGGACAGAGGGACAGAGCCACAGCCCACAGAGCCATTGAGGTCAGTAAACATTTCAGGCGCTAATTAGCTGTGTAACATTTCGCTAGTAGTGTTACGGGCGCTGCAACATTATCATTGGTTTAATTTCCGTCAAAAAGCTCTTCCATTTAACTCCCCGCTTAATTTAGCTTGACACGTCATAGCCCCGGGCGCAATATAGAGTGTCCAGTAAGAGTAACCTCGAACTACCCGCTATTACCCATCGTGTACTTACCCAACTATACCCTACGTACCAATCGCACTGAGGGGGAATCGGGGGAATCACCGTCCACTGTTTCCCTTTTTTTGGCAGCATATTTATTTTTCACAACACTATAGCGATTTCAACAAAATCCGCTCTCTAGAAAAGCGCAATTTCATATACCTCTTTAAAGCAGTGATAGCGGATCTCGTACTACTTCCAAAATCCAGTAAACAAACCAAACTTCCATTTTAAATAAACACAAAGTTTACAAAAAACCCGTTTTTTACTAACAAACTTTAAGCTCAAGAATACACCGACAATGTCTAGGGGGTCAAACACCAGCATAACAGTAATTTGCACGTACCATTTTCACCGGCCGAAATTGAACATCATTTACGGAGATCCGCGACAAAAACGGCCCCCAAAATGGCCCGATTAAAAGTCCATTCTGTCGCTACGCTCCCGATAAATAAGGGGTTTTGCTGACAAGATCCGTTACTAGCAAAGGGTTCTTTTGGTCAAAAACACATTGCCCCCGCGGAGGGCGGATGAGGTTAGGTGAGGGGGGTTGTGGATCGGAACCTCACGGAAGATGGAGGCATGTGTCCTCACCCGTTAATGTTTCTTCTCTATATTGCCCCCCCCCCCACAACACACCGGGATTACGCGTATACGCAGACGGATGGGTATCAAAACAGGTAAATTGTTTCAATTTTGTTGCCGATCGGAAATA
This sequence comes from Ophioderma brevispina, assembly GCA_023653785.1. NCBI lineage: Eukaryota > Metazoa > Echinodermata > Ophiuroidea > Amphilepidida > Ophiodermatidae > Ophioderma > Ophioderma brevispina. Next base: position 20,981 of record JAMKCH010020196.1, read on the forward strand.
AGTCTGCAAGAAGCGCTAACTTGGGAGTTCCACGTATATAATCATGGGAAGATTTGTTAGGCGAATAGAATAGTCTATGGTACGTGTCGAATGCCTTTAGATATGTCACAGTCAAGAAAATCCATTCCAATGGTATGATGATCGCCGGATGATCGATTGAGAGAGCCAGATCAATGGAATGCTTTGAAGCCAATATTATTGGGGTGAGGATATCGTGCGAATGTCAAGCCTATCGTAGATCAAGGTTCGAGGGATTTTAGAGTAGCTCATGGTTAGAAGTGAGATAGGGCGATATTGGAAAAGGAGTTCGGGTCATCCTTTTTAGAGGAGGAGCACTGCAGTAGCGTTGCCAGCTTTTTTTCAGGGGGCAAAGGGGGGGGGGGGGGCACATGGGGGGCACATATATTAGGGGCGGGCAAGCATATATTAAAATGTGTTAGTATAGTGTATGGCCTATGTAAATCACTAATTGTTCAGGGGGAAAGGAGGGGGCAGATTCCCCACATGCAGGGGGGAGGGCAGCTGCCCCCCTGGCCCCCCTCTGCTACGCCACTGGGAGCACGGAAACCGGTCAAACATAAATCGTTTTTACCTCTACATAAAAAGTTTGACACCTTTGGTAGTTAGTATGGGACCCTGTATATCGCTAGGTATGCAGGGTCGTACGCAGGATTATTTTTTGGGGGGGGGGCGTCGGACTTCGACAAAAGTGGACCTTTTTTCGAAAAAGTGGACAACCCCACTAAAATGATCCTTTGTTGGACTTTTTATCAAAAAAACTCAAAAAATAAAAAAAATAAAAAATTTCTAAAATTTGGGACATTTTATCCACAAAATTCAATTTTTTTTTTTTTTATTTTGGGGGGGGGGGGTTCGACCGCACCCCGCCCCCCCCGCTTGTACGGGCGGAGGTAGGTTTGTACTCTCAAATTGTGGTACTTTTTCAATAGGGGCCATTATTAGGTTACACAGGGGTCAAAACTTTTAAAATTTCCCCCAATCATTTTGAAATGTATGCCATTTGTCCGTCTAGTCATTAGGATTCCAAAAAATGATAGTGGGGGGGGGGGGGGGAAAACCCCATTGTTTTGGTTTTTTGGGAGTTATAGGGTAATAAAAATGGCTAAAATGGTAAAAAAGTCAATTTGGATTGGTCAAAATCAGAAGTTGCTTCCAATTTTGGTAAAAAATGAAACACGTTGTTCATGAATAGTTTGTACCATTTGCAATTTTAGTTATCATGCTATGCGATATAAAACATAGAGTAGAAATAAAAAATAAATTAAATAATTAAATACGAAGTGTTTCGGTAGCCGTTTACGGCTACCTAACCCCAAGGGTCGGTAGCCCGTCTATTGCCTACGGTAAAATAGCCCGGGAGTGTTTTCGGTAGCCGTACGCACCATCATTAAGGACATCGTACTAATAAAACAATGTTTCAAGAGGGCGCAAGCCGGTACACGAGGTTGTTTGGGTCTTGAGCAATTCGACTTCAAAATATGCAAGTTTTTCTCTTTACGAAAAACAATGTGCATTGTTATTAAGACAACAACGACACCGATTCAAATGAAATTGTTTTGAAAACAATTTTGGTCGTACTCGTTCGTTTCAAAGAATTTTGCTTGCACGTATTTTGTAGAATAACAAGATTGCTGTGAATTCCATGGTATCGCTCAAGAAGAATTCTTAAACAGCTGGGAAATGTAAGCAATTTCATTGGCTGATGCCCGGTTCATTCGTTTAATTGAACCCAGGTAGTACGCGCTGCGTATTGAGTTATTTTTCAGGTTGAAGCGCTCGCGTCATACCGCGTTTTGCTACTTTCGCGCGCGCCGCCACGTTGCGTCTTGTTGCGTATGATTGCTGCGTTCAGCGTGTGTTCGATTGTTTTCACTGGGTGTGGCAGTCCTTTCTTGTTGTCTTTCACTGTAAAGCACGCGAATTTGGTTAAAGATGATCTTAAATGAATAAATGCTGTTTAAGTAATGAGAATAAGGTATGATTTTGGGAACCGTACTCTCACTCTCTTTACGGACGATTGAACCCGGCGCAAAACCATTATTTTTGCGTGGAAGAACTCGCCTCCGGCCTCGTTCTCCACTTACAATAATGGTATCGCCTGGGGTTCAATTCGTCGTAAAGAGAATACCTGTTCCCCAATCCTACCTTTATTTCTCTAAATATAGTCTTTAGCCGGGAGCAAAAGACCCTACAGATATAGTTTAGAGTGGATTTAAACACATTATGGTGAGGTGTGTTTCGTCACGTCAAAACTGTATATCCCAGTCCGTTCATTTAACGCATTTTAGCCAATAAACAAATCCCGTTATTTCTGTTCTGTATTTTTTTGCCCTTTAATTCAATTTTAAGAGTCGACAACAATTATTTTCCAAAGCTGCATCGTGGTAAGTTGGTGGTGAGGTTCGGCGTTTTGTGGGAAGGGGTCATGAGTGACAGTATCCCATATTTCTTTTCATAGGCTAAAAAAGATCGGGAAAGTTAAAACATTTAGGGGCCTTCATAAAAGAATTCCTTATAGGCAAAAATGTACTTTTGTACCGTACTCAGTTTCGCTATATAGTCGATCTGTCCTCGGGGTCTGTCGCAAGAACCGTTTTTAAAAATGTTTGTATTTTTATAAAGGATTTTTAAAACTTAATTTTTTGTGTTCAAAAAATTTACGTGAAACTGTTTGAAGACGCTATTTGGAGTAATTTACATTGTGAAAATCCTGAAAGAAAACAAATTCTGGACTTGTGAAAATTAAGGTTAAGGGTCGACAGCATTTTTTATTTATGATACTTTTTATTTCTTTATTTATATATTTTGTTAATTCATTATTTTTTTTATTTGTCACTTTTTAATTTATTATATTTTGTTTCCTTCTTTATTCCTTAATCTACTTTATTTATTTTTTTTATCTGAGACGAATATATATTTAGTTATATTCGTCTCGGGTTTTATTAATATCGTTTGCTCTTATAGACGATTATACATAAGGTGGAATTACCCCTTCAGAGGGCTAAATTTAAAAATACACGATGAAACTGAGAAGAGAGAAAGAGAAAATGACTTCTTTCTTGCTTTTTGTTTGACGACAATCGGAGATTCGTCAAAAGTTATGATCGAAAATGTAACTTCTCAAACTGCCATCTTTATCATATTTATTGTTTACACTTAAAAAATTATATCTCAAAAGTAAATAAGAGAGAGGGATAAAAAGAAAATTAAAACATAATTATTGGACTATGCATTTCACTAGAATAATTCGCACTTGCTCCAGGAGAATCTTGGTGCACAGAATAGCTACAGATAGGAAGTCCAAAACCTCCGTGCGATCCTAATTCCATAAAGTGTATATTTCAAATGTTTAAAACATAAGGCTGAATTTCGATTTGCTACTATAGAAATTCGAATGTCCAAACAATTTTTGTACCAAAGAAACATTTCTCAGCTCATCCTCTAGATGGGGAATTTTTTATGAAAAGTTTACATCAGGGCAAAAAATCAGTACTTTCGTTTTTTAGAGACACCGGATATGTGACATCTCTTGTTGCACTCACGGTCGTACTGAAGTGTGGCATGGTCGTTCGTCACACAGACTGTGTCCGGCTATATACCGATTCCACTGTGGACACGCCCCGTAGCCGTATACGGCTACCTAACCACAAAGCCCTGTTTTGGTTATATAGCGTATACGGCCTACAGAACCCGGGGTTAGGTTAGCCCGTATACGGTACGGAAACACTCCCAATTAAATAGGCAGTTCCAGCCTTTTGTCATAATGCTACGGTAATTTGATAAGATGAAAAAAACGACAAGTAACTCCTTGGCGAATCCTTTGACATTGAGTATATATTTTGGAGGCGTGAAAAAAAAAAATACCCAAACAGGTGCATAAACAATAAAAAATTAGGCAACGAGAGGGATTCGAACCCTCGATCTTCTGTTTACGAGACAGACGCCTAGACACTTGGCCACCGCGCCACACTATTTTGAAAGGCGATTTCTTTACAATATGATATTAAGATATCTTTATGTATTATTTCGTTCCATTTTGTGTGATGTAAACAATCATTATGTATATCATTATTGAATATTTTAATAAAATCACAAAACTTTAAAAAATTGTTAATTTTTAAAAGTATCAATCTTAAGAAGTAGGTTTGTCTGTGAACTCAATGACGTTTGTGCCCATTTTACATAATTGATATGTCAGTCATTTAAGGTCACCTCTAGATCAGAGAGATAGGAAGTTTTGTACCGCGGGAAATTCAGAGCAATGCATGAATGAATTGCAGAGAGAAATAGCAGTGATTCCTGCAACGGTCGCGGCACAGATGTATGTTTCCACTCCTTTGATGACAAGTATTCATTCGGAAATGTTCGTAAGTGGAATGAAATCGTAATTGTATAGTAGGGATGAATCAGTATTCTGCCACACCTCATCCAAGGACAAGTCCAACGTCGACGACAACGTCACGAACGTGCAATTTATTATTATTCTACCGGTCGCAGTCGTTGTCTAGCCAGGGCTCAGCCGAGGTTGCTTGGGTACGGAACGAGCTAGTCGTGTCATAAATAGGCTATTCTCACCCTCCCTCTGAATACGGGTGAAAGAGTAATACTGTGCCCACAAACGCTTGTGCTTTAGAAATTTGGATCAGGCTAATAATGAAGTGCGCTACTAATTAATGACGTCACTGCCCGCCGGTGGACGTTCGGTGAACCAGAAGTTTGCTTGATGACTCATCTGCTCAGAGAATTTTTTATGAATGAATCCACAAGGTGCAATGTTGTACCCATGCGCAGTTCAGTTCGATGAATTTAAAATTTTCCATCTGATACCTATGTTACAGTTACTGATCCGCGCAAAAACAAACGAAACGCCACTACGTGGAATGTTGCAATTTTTTGGTGTGCAAACATAGCTTTCCCATAGGAAATTTATGTAATTTTACATCTTAAAAACCTGATAAGGGGATCTCTTGTAATGTTAAATTTCGAATTAGGTACGAAAGACACTAATTAGACGGTAAATACAGCACATTATACGTGATGATAGCAGTCATTGCATGTTAGGTCGGTTTGTTTTAGAGGTCGGATGCAATATTCAACTTGTTTCCTTCCGAGGAAAATTTCAGAATTGTATTTTCCCTCGAACCGCCCACGTGACCTATCATTGCGCAAAGAGTAAGTGCAAGTTGTTTGAATGATTATCAAATACTGTTGAATATATATTGGTTTACAACTACAAGAAATAAAAATGTACTACATCGTTTCCCTAATATTTGTTTGAGTGTTTCATGGCTAGTATAGGACCTTGTTATGGAATATTTGAATATGCGTACATATATTTGGCAGTGCCATGCCCTTAAATAATCCCCATCTCGAGTCCCTTCATAACTAGTCGCAATGCAACCTATAAATATTACGAGCAAATCAGACGATTCGTTAATCGGAATGACGTTTCGTTATGGACCGCTCATTTTAGGTTTGACAGAAGAGGTACTCAAAAACGCTTGTTGTCGCAGAAAATTTCCTGAATTCACAATACAACTCAGATAAAATTACTCACCCAAGGTGTTGCTAATGTTCCTTTATATACAAATCATCACAGTGATTTGCAAAAAAACGGCTTAGAAAAACAAAATATTACATCTACAATTGCTTTCACACGTTGAGTAATGCCGCTAGTATTGCCGCTCTGTCGTCACTGTTGTGGAACTTTACAATTATATGTGAAGGGATGTCCTGAATTTTGGATCTCAGAATTAATCATTATGAATTTATTGCATCATTAGTGATAAAAGACCTTCTGAGGTAAGTGTGTGCAATGTTTTACGAGCGAGGATTATATTAACAATTTTATTAGCTCCGAAAAAAGGCGAATATTTGCGAAACCTTTTTGATTCGGAGCCATCATTTTACACGCTTGCACTGCTACAAAGTTATGTATACGGAAGTGCTTCTACCGTGATGCGGAGTACGCCCAATTAAAAAAGTGCATCACGGTTAGAGTTCTTTACTACTCATAACCTACATTGGAATCGTGACCTCATACCCTGGGTGCCCCTGGGATTGTTGCCAGATTGCGGCGTCACCACGGAAAAACATTTGGAAAACAAGGCCAGTGACCTGAATTGATTGGGTGGACAACACGCTACAATACGGAATAAATATTAGTCCGAACTTACCTCATTGTTTAAGGTGATTACAGCTCCATAACCGGTGCCACTCCTTTAGAATGATCCCTTACTGCCACAGAAGAAATCGGCAAATTTTAATTCGACCTTGTCATTTGCTCCAATGGTGAAAAAAAACACAAAAATTGGCGGCCAAACCAGGTGGTCTTATGTCAAGAATAAAGCAGTGTCATAAATGTGAGTTCAGTGTGACGTGTTTGTATTTGCATTTTCAACCGGCCAATGAGACCATTGATATGTGTTAAATAATGAACTTCGCCCTTACTGGCAGAGGGATTCGGTTCTGATCCGTGACTCCTTCGCCAACCCAAAATAACAGCCGCGCTGCCTAGATTCAAATAACTCTGAAGGAACATATGTTTCCCAGAAAGTTTAATGCCATTTTTCAACATGAACTAATTTAAAATGAAAGATAATGGGACAAAATGAATAGTTAGAAAAGTCTACTCTCACCCTAGTTACAGTAACATTTAACTCAGGACTTAAGGTACGAGTTAAGAACGTTGTATTAAAGAATTAGCCATTTTCCTGAAATCAGCGAAGTTCAACTTTGAAGAAGGATAACTTATCTTTTAATTTTATTTTACTCACCCTCAAGTACGTGCATGCAAGCATGGTGTGTATCTCATGTGATTCATATGAGATTGGTGATGTCAATTTTCCACGACATTCGCGAAAAAAAATAGACAGTTTGTGGAGGTCTGCTCATTATTACCTTCACAACACCGTATCGTTGATAATAATCGCTAGGACTCACATGATTAGTATGCACGCACTGCGCGAACTACGCATTCGGTGTTTTTTGCCCGGTGATTCTATATTTCCTTGGACAAGATGCAAGCCACACCCTCGCGGAGTAATCTAGCGCCAAAATTTGTCCGGGCGCTCGTTCTTTTAACATAAATTGACTAGATGCCATTTACGAGGGGTTTCTTGCATGCTTGTTTTTTTTATGGTGCGTGTTTGTGTATATAATTGCTTCGGAGAGAAGGTTCTAGTACCGATTCTGTTTGTGTTGCACCTGTCACTCATTGCTCTCTCGCGATCGACGTGTGTGGTTATGTGGCCGTTATTTCACGGGGAATAGTCAGACGATGGTAGCCAAGAACACAATTTAGCGTCGTTCTCATGTTTTATTAAGACAAAAAGCAAGGGTGATTCTGAAGTGTTAGGCGATTTCAAAATTATCCGATATTATAGACCTGAGTCACTCTTCACTTTTTTGGGATTAAGGCCAAACTTTTTTTTTTTTTTACTAGGAGGCACGCATAAATAATTAATACCCATGGCCCCATATACCCCATCAATTAGTACTTTTTTGGTATGGGCTTGGCCGGCAGCGTTTGAATATGTGTTGGAAACGGATTTTGTTCACGGTTGGTGTGCATTTGTTTACGTTGTGTACGACCTTTAACCTCGTCATTGATGCTTAGGTTTCCTTCGGGACTTCAATTCTGCTGGTGGAGAAATCGCTCCTCCTATTTCTTCTAGAATTTACATGGTGTGATATCAAATGTAAAACAAATCGTATTGTCCAGTTTTAATTAAGCATTGCAAGACTGACATAATGCATGTTGAGTGCATATTGGCGGTATTGTGGTCTCGTAACCTTGCAAAAGTTTGAGTTCATCAATACCGTATGTCACTTCAATACAACGAACTAGACATGAGATCAGCTGTTCGATAATGTCCAGTGCTAATGATAAATGGATTTGAATGTCTAGTTACTAGGACTACTCTCACCCTGCATGCAGTTTTGAAATTGTGTCTTTTATATAGAATTTTCAGGTAGACATAATTGAACATTGTTACATAGCTTATCGCCTCACAAATGTGTGTGTGTATTAGGATGCAACCTAAAGATAATTACGTAACAAGATTCTCCATCATTTTTCTCTAGTATAAAATTAATCGTAAGCATTGTAAGTCTGTTGGAAACCAGTCGAGCTTGGCCAGCTTGGGTTGACGAAAATAGGATACGGTGTGCATAGTATTAATACTGTACGCCTACTACCAAAATACGTAGGCACGTGGATTTCAATTTGAGGGCAATAACTAGGCGAACTTGATTTTTTAATTACGATTCTTGGCCTGCACCCCCTGCATGTATTTTTTTTTCAAAGCTGTATATTTTAAGATGCGGTGAATGAATCGCCAGGGCAGCGTCCAAAGTGTGTTGAGATCAAAAATTCCACCCTTACCGTTAATTTCGTCATGCAGCCCTTCAATGGTTTTGTTCTTTGGACATTCGTCTCTACATTTCCGTTAATATATTTTAACGTGAAAATGTATTTTGTACTTCAGATTCGCGCTGTTGTTTGTCGGTGAACGCCGCCGCTACCGGGCATCTAAAATTAGGAATTTCACTCAAGCATCAGTACGCATGCCGCAATAAATTAACCAGGAAAAAAACGGAGCGGTTTTGTTTGCTGGTGTTGAATAGGAAGATCAATTATAATCTGAAGAGCAGCCTAATCCTTACAAATGAATTTTCCAACTTCTTATAAGGGGTTCCCAAAAGATAAGTTCCCCCTAAAATTCGAAGACATTTCGTTGCATAACTTAGAACTGGATGTTTAGAAAATTTTAAAAAAGTTTTAAAGAGAGGAAACATTTGGCTCTGCGATAAAAGTCGTTGCTTTTCAAAAACACCTTTAGCATCAACACACACTTGCTTTTTCCAAACAAGATGATGTCAGAAAAAGTGGCACTTTACCGTATTCAAAGGTCTAAAGTCGAGAAATTATCCATTTACAACAATGAGTTCGTTTCCTTTCTTTATATTCATTGTGGTCTGAAGTAAATAAGCTTAAAACATTGACGCATAGGCAAACAAATAAATAAATAAACATTACAAATATGCAGGAAAAAAACAAAGAGATTAAGCTTTACATTCATCAGTATCAAATAAAGTCATTTTTCTTTGCACATTGCTCTTTTTTATGAATGAAAGAGGTAATGTTTGAAATGCCTGTTTCAAATCAAAATAAGCTTAATTTTTTGCCATTCAGGGTGAGACTCAATAGTCACCGTTACCTTCATCTGCACTGATGACATCAATGTAGTGTTTACACATGTTGTTTACCAATGCCGATGTTCTGTTCATGAATGTGGTTCCATGCTCGCTGGATAATTCCACCACGTTGAGCCAGTGTAGCGTTCTCCTTTATGTGTCGATCTGCTTCACATCTCACCTGGTGTTGCTTACTCAAATCTCATCTCATTATTTTTGACTGCATATTTGTCTTGTTTATTTGTTTGCCTATGCGTTAATGTTTTAAGCTTATTTACTTCAGACCACAATGAACAAAAAGAAAGGAAATGAAATCGTTGTTGTTATTTTCTTTACTTCAGTCCTTTGAATACGATAAAGTGCCACTTTTTCTGACAATGTCATTTTTGGAAAAAGGGAATGTTTTTGATGCCAAAAGTGTTTTTTGAAAAGCAAAGACTTTTGTGGCAGAGACAAATGTTTCCTCTCTTTAAAACATTTTAAAATTTTCTAAACATCCAGTTCTAAGTGAAGTTATGCAACGAAATGTCCTCGAATTTTAGGGGGGAACTTATCTTTTGGGAACCCTGTATGTTGTGCATTTTGATATTCTCTCAATCACTTTTCAAGAAAATTTTAATCCATCATGTCAAAGCTGAAAGAATTTTCGAAAAGTGTAATTTCTCCATATACTCCAAAGCAAAGTTTCAGTCCAGATTTGGGGAGTAAGTGCAATAACTGGAGCAATTACCCGGATATGCGACCGACAGAATTCCATTGAGGCTGCCGAATTTATAGGGTTGTTGCACAATACAAAATTCTTTCCGTATAGTATAACTATATATTTTTTTTACGTGGTAAACTGTGTTTTCATTTTTGGTCTCAGAGGGGTTTGGAAAGAATTTGGTTTTCTGCCACCATCCTTATGAATCAAGATGAATTCGCAAGCCTCAACGGAATAAACTGTCATGTTGAATAGCACGATTCGTCATCATATACGGCTCTGGCCTTACTTTTACATGTGTGTCTTTTACAGGCCGCTTGCATCATAAGGCATATTGTCATACGCACGTTAAATTCTGGGGACGCCCTTCACCCTTGTGGTACAAATAATGCCGCGGCCGGATAAATTTAAGTTTGACTGGGCGACTTTCCCTTTTAATCGGTCAATTTTTCAATGACAATGCTTCTGCGCCAACATCACACCTCAATTAAAGCTAGGGAAAGAAGATTTGGTCCCGTTAGGCCCAATATTGGGACTTCACATGACGTTTCTTTAACAGTACGTCTTTAACAGTCTATATTGAGTCCAAAAACATATGTGTTATCAGCTATGACATTTTTGTGAAGCCTTCAAATTTCGACCACTGACATGTCACCTCCAATTTTCATAAACACCGGTTCTTTCGCTAAACACTTTTCTACCTTTAGCACCATTAATAACCAATTTTTAAATACAGCTAAAGCTTTCATTAAGGTGATTGGGTCACGATTGAGCTGCGCGCACCAGTCCCCAAGCGGATATTTCTCCCAAAATTGTGACTTGGCGTTACTACCTGTCCGCGCGCGTAAAAACCACCCTGCGTACGTGTGCGCCTTCCGATGATAGCAAGCACGCTTTGGCACTTTACCTGTTTCCAATGAAATAGGCCTATGTCTGTTCAAAAATTTAATCATTATTAAAAAACTGAGTCAAGATTATATTGCTAACTTATAAACGGGCCATCAAGTAACTAAAATTAATATCCTTCTTTTTCCGAAAATAAGCCGCTTCTGTCCTAATTTGTTCACACACTTTTCAATTCGTATCAAAAAGTGTGTTTTCTTTATCATTTCAATGTCAGGACTTAGACTGTTTAATGAATACATCTCAGATGACAACGTATTTTGTTTCCAACAACATTTCAACCTATTTAGGTCCTATGCGAGTTTTAATTGCATAAACATGACTGATTAATATGATCTTATATAGGTTTCGTTGAAGGAAATATCACGTGTCATTTTACCAAATTTCCGACAGATAAAAGGCAATCCTATTATTTTGCCTCGTTAAAATCCAGGAATATCCAAAAAAAAGTCACATTTTATGTACACTTTTAGGTAGAAAATAAAACAAACATTTTTTTCAGTATCCAACATAATTATGTCAGTTTATGGAAACGCTAATTTACTAAAAGATAAGTCATGTCATTTACGCAGGAAATGCCGTAAAATAAAAAGGAATGTTGATTATATTTTCGGGAAGATTTGACTCAATTACGTGGAACTTCATAATCTGTTTAAACAAAACATGAAGAAGTGATGCAAATCTTAAATCACCTATTCCCAATTACAACTTATTAATATCGCTTAACTTCGTCAAAGGAACGAATTTTTGACACAGTATTCAGAAAAGTGTAAGAAATATAGGTAGGCCTATAGTCCCAGCTAATAATTTTACAAGTAGGCCTACACCTTAAAATGCATTCAAAATTCCACGAAATCTGGAACACGCCCTGCTTTGCCCTTTTCTCACCTTAAACTTTTTCTTCCCTTTTCCTTACCATGGTCTTTCTCATATACATCACAACAACATATACAATGAATTAAGAGTAAAAATTCCAAAGAGGGAAAAAAAACACGTGCTCATAAGTTTTAATCCAGTGCGCACCTTTTGCGTGCCTGTTTTGTTCGCGTGTCAGCTTATAAGCGTTTGCCATGCATGATACTTGTGGCGTGTTACGCACCTCAATATAGCGTTGGTATTTTAGACTACTAAATGCCGTTATTTCGAAAATTTTTAACAGAAAAAGTAATTCGTGACCCCTACTTTTTTCTTCAGTAAAAATCGATAGATCTTGTTTAGTGGCGCAACTTTTTATAAAATTTGGACAAAGTTATCGAACCGATTTTTTTTAATATTCAAAATTCCATAAAAAATGAATTTTCCATAGACGTGTGTACAATTTTTTGGGGAAAATAATTTTTTAAATAGAAATTTTTCTCAAAACGAGTTCACGGTGCCCCATATTTTTATTTCTGATATTTGAGTACCTCGATTAAAGTTTCATTTATCCAATCTTAACGAAATCTATCGAACGGATCTATCGTTACCCAATACCTTAAGCACCTGGCAATCCAAACGAGACTTAGTCATGGTCAAAATCTTAAAAGACACACTATCATTGATTGCTAAATCAGCAAATCGAAAAAATCATCAAAACTCCGATTTTTGCATGTATGTACCAGTACGGTAGCCGAACATACTCTGTCAAATGATAAGACCAGAAGCAACGTAATAAGGACAGAATCCAGAGATTTTGATAAATTACTGTCCCTGTTGGACAATTACCACAACACGTAATTGAATGGATGGTTCGTATCTTGGAACACGCCGTTTTTCGTTCCTTTTGCTGTCAATTCTACAGCTGAAAAGGTTAACTTATGAAATTCTACAGACGTATCCTTCCTTTGAAGCTATTCCTGCAAATTTTTCAAATATTTTTCAAATCACTGATAGTTTCTTTAGTACAAGTCGTGAAATTTCATTAACTATCACTTCATAAAAAGTTGATACGGATATTGTAGCGACTATACGACTCTCCTGTTGTTGCTAACACTCTAAGGATACTTTCAAGGTGGAATCAGGTAATCTTATTGGCATGAAGTGTGAATTATTGGAGAATGTGAGACAAGAAATGTTTGTATATCAGTTACACGCTGTTTGGCATGACTCTCCATTGATTAAGTTAGTGTGGGTCATTCCATGCAAATCAACAATGCTGAAAGCCTCAATACGTCACCATTTTTAAATTTTCGGATATGTTATAGGCTTACCCAAGTTATGTACAAATCCAAAATTTTAGGCACTTTGTTCAATTCCCTCGGGAGTTAAGGACAACAGAAAATTGGGTTCCATTTTGCACAAATCCTGTCCCCTTTGAATGACAATAGTGTCCAATGTTTTTTCTATTTCAAAAGGTAAAGCCAATTTTTTCTCAAAAGTGCTTGTAGCTTCATTTATGAAACCCTCTCAAATTGATGAAAGAAAAAAAAATCGATTCTGAAAAGCATCTCTAATTAACGGCTCATTAATTACGGACTTTAATCACAATGATGGATAATGAGATGGGGGTTTTACACCCTAATATTTTCATATCTGAGACGTAAAAGCTTGATTTTAGTCTATTATCATCATTTCCCATTCGAAAATCATATAGCATGGTTGCAAACAACTTGTGGCATCCCAGTTGCCATGGTTACGCGCGCATTAAACTTGAAAGAAAACAAAAAATCCATAATGTAGGCCCTCATGTTTTCTGTGCTACCTGCTTTAAAGTTTTTAAAATTGCATTTAAATAATATTTAGTGCACCAACTTGAATATCAAGCAAGAAATTTTCTTGGCCAAACTTTTAACTGGACTAAAAAGAATAGCAAACAATGTCGATAAAATGTGCTAAACGAAAATGCCAATATTGTGTTTTAGAAGAGTTTACGGTGGAACAAAAGTACATGCCCTGATTTCTAAGTATCTTTTAATTTGGAAGTGTAATTTGGGTAACACATACTTCCACAAAATCTTACTTCAATCACGTTTTGGAATATGACCATCACCTTCCAACGACTACCCTCAAGTACCGATTTTAGGTTCGACAGTCATGAATAAGCTGAAAAGTGGATAGGAATGAAATTCAAGGCCAGTATTTCAACAACAAGTGAGATACTACACTCTTTTTTCATTGTGGGGGATTTGTGTGGGGGGGGTTATATAACAGTATATTAAATTCAAACATTGTTTGATTTCCATAATAGGTACCTCCTAAAAAATGGGCAGAAAAAATCCACATTCACTATTACGGCCGGAAATTACGTCAAAAGTGAGCTTTCGACAAAGTCATATCATTCCTATAGCTTTTGTGCTATTCCGCTCCTTTTCAGAGGTATTGAAGGGGAATGGGGGGTGGTGGGGGTGGTGTGGAAAGGGGTGTTGAGGGGTGGGGTTGGTTTTTTTAATTTTGAGGAAAATGTGAAAAGAAACCCCGAAAAAAAAATCCTTGAGGTATATTAGTGGAGCGTTTTGTACTGCAAAATTGTTGACAACCCCTCCCCTCGTTACAACAAAAGCAACCACTTCTATTCGAACGATAGTAAATAATAATTTAAAAAATGGATGGTTGTGGTCAAAAAACTTTGGTGGCAGGGGTATTTTTTGGTCAAAAATCACGTTTTTGAGCTAAAAACTTAAGAATATCAAGAGTTAAATTATTTATTAGGCAAAACAATTTTTATCATCGTGCAATACTACAATCTCTGTACATTTATATTATAGATTTCTGTTTATACAATATATAAAAAAAAGGGTCTAGAATTTTAAGCCCAAAATCACCTTTTTTCCTAAAAAAGACATCCTTTTTATCACATGTTCACCCCAACTATTCTCACCTGAACCCTTTATGCAATGTCTAAAACCTATATCAATAACAAAAATGGATACCATAAAAATAAATTGTAAATATTTTTACCTAAAAAATAAAAAAATAATAATATTTTTCTTAACTTGCAGCCCAAATTTCATTTTCGGCCAAGAAAATCATCGCTGCCACCAAATATTTCACCACAACCATCATAGTTTCTTAAATCTTATATTGTACCGTCAAATAAGGGTGGTTGTGTTTTGTTGTACGGTGGGGAGGCGTAACTCGAAAACTAAGCACACTTTCAAGGCTCGGCCGCTCCGCTATATGTGTTGTGGTTATTAGAATAGTACTGACACATAATTCATACATTCTTTGGTGTTTCCATAACAGACCACCCTGAACTGTTTCAAAATCAAATTCGCTGCTTCGCCATCATTTACACGTCCTTTTTGGCCACTTTTAGGTGTCTAAAACAAATTGTAAACATGTCGATTTTGTTGCTCCATTTGTTTAATAACCCCACATACACACCCTCCATTTAAGGAACTGAGGTAGTATCTCATGTGGTTTTATATGATTTCGGTATGCTATACAAGCCGAAAATGCTCATTATTATTACGTAAAATGACGACTTAGAGTAGTGATGTGGATTTTTGGCATTTATGGTAGTCCTATTTTGGAATACCAAGAATGCATACATTTTGTGCTGTACTTTTTAAAATAACAACACACACATACTTGTAATTACTGAAAAGGAGACCAATCTCCATATTGCCTTGATGATATGACTTTTGTCCAAAACTCACTTTTGACGTAATGACGACCCTACATTGACCTACCCTGATTTGGGGCTATGTAAGGGGCCTATTATGGAAAGAGTAAAACATGTACAATTTCATTTTTATTTTCAGTTAATAACCGCTCCCCCCCTCACAACACCATGCACACGAAAACGGGTTCATATCTCACTTATTTTTACAAAATGGATGCCCATTTGTATTTCACTCATATCCCACTTTCCACTTATTCATTAAGTGTCGGACCGT
>JAMKCH010020197.1:0-124937 GCA_023653785.1 Ophioderma brevispina
CGTCATATATGTGAAAATCGCACTTTTGGCGTTGTCACATACAGGCTTATTACTTTGTAGCTTTGTATCAGGAATACAATGGCTACTTTCAAAACTCAGCAAGGTTAAAACTTAAACTTCAGAAGTTTTCTTCATAATGCAAAATGCAAAGTAATGGTGTAATGTTTTAATTCCATATTGCAAACATGAATTCTCCCGGTAGAATTTCAGTGGCGATTTTCTCGAAAACGCATTTCGTTATATACGACAGTAATTGATGTGGCGACGAAATGTCACATAGGCTGATTAAAGGGGCAGTTTTTTGGAAATGTGTCAAACGCTTGTAGTGCCAATACTTGGGGCACTAAGAAGCTGGTTGCCGGAGTGGGAGGAGTAGAGTGATTGTGGCCGGGCCTAGTGTGTAGGTAGGGGTAGTCCATTAATTAGTACCTGATACATTTAGATACACATGGAAAAATAGCCAGATTCGGTAAGGTTCGAACAAGACTGAACCCCTCCCGCCACTGTCCCCAAGGACATTTATATAGATATTCTTCCTCCGAGTTGCCGGTTGTGCTTCTTTTCCATTTTGAAGCATTGAGTCTATACTTGTATGTATTCCCTGTAATCGCTTGTGATAATAAATGTGAATTTCTGTTGTGTTTTGCATTATGGAAAAATATATAAAAATAATAAAATCATTTAACATGAAATGTGTGGTGCTGGTGATTCTGTTGAAATTATTCGGTACATCGATAAATAAGGTGTTTTTTTTCACTAGTTGCATAGTTATTATGTGGTCTTCTTAGCAGACACATTTTCGGGGCATTTTGGTGATCCACTGCTTTGTACCCTTGAGTCTATATTCTTAGATCATCTGAATCATTAACATTATAGTCCATTTAGTCTTTGGATGAATTTGCAATTTTGTTTCTTCGTCCGTAACGGACAAAAATTAGAAGAATGTGCATGTGGCCTATGGGAAAATTTGGGAAAAAAAGAATTGCTCAATAAAAAAACACAAGGTAAGGATCAATAAAAGTTGAATATTAGCCTTTCCTCAGGATATCTAGTGACATGAATACAACAGGTGTGGCTGGACTCACGAAATGCACCTTTAAATATACCTTTTCAATTAACAAGCAAAAATAAAAATATATTTGCCGTCGTTATACAACTAACAGCATACACAAGCCCTTGCCATGATGCGCACTACGTAGAGGCAAAATTAGCGTTAAGTGCTGCACCCAACGGCTGCATGTGACAACCCCATTACAGAACAGGATCCTATCGGGGTCATGTCTTATAGCTCTCTCACAATTATACCTTTCAAGGATGTTACTTTTATATTCTTGCCATATTTACAGTGTTAGAGTTGGGCAAATTAATATTTTTTAAAAAATCTGTATTTATTATGGGGATTAGACCCGCTTAAGCCTTATATGAGACCTTCAGAAATAAAAGGCTATATAACTTTTTCCTGGCCCTCTACACATGCCTCCCATTGTTACAGCCCAAGAATTACAATGATTTATTTCAGTTTGAGTAAGATTAAGTCATAAATTAGCACATAAAATATTGTAATTAGTCTAAATAATGTAATACAAAATATACCTGGATTATGTGTTGCATAATCGTGTGTGTAAAGCAAATAGAATGAACCAGAAGATCTCAGAAGAGCTCAGCAATGCCCGGCAACTTCTGGAATGTACCTGTACCTTAGGTGGGTGATTTCATTAGAATTGTGTTCTTCACTGAACTTCTCTGAATCATAGGAGGCGCACTGCTGCATAATTACACATTCAGTGAGTATCTGCGATAAATCCTAAATCTATGAGTACATTTGGAATAAATAGAGGCACTATTTCCAGAATTATGACATAATGGACTATATTAGACATGACTCTATAGAGAGGACCAGATCCTCTAGTATTGTTTGAGAGGATTATAAAGCCCTGGTGAGACAAGATGAGTCAGAGTTACATACCACCATGCTCCAAGTTATTAGCAGAGTTTCCAAGATTAGTTACAGTGACAGTAACATTGTCTTCCTAGTGGACATTGTCATCGTATCTCCGCTCCCTCAGTTTTCGTCCGATTGTGTAGCCGTGTTCGGTCTCCGTATTTCGTGGCCTCGAGTTATCCAAGGATAGAACCAGCTACAGCACTTTTGGATTTATATTTAGTCTACCTCCAAGCTTCGGGAGTCATTAGAGGGCTGGTTTTCTTCAGTCAGGACAAGTCGTTCGTGGACAAGTCCCACTACTGGAAATAGGTAAGTTTTACGCTGGTATATTCGCCAGGACTCTTCGCAAGTTCGGCATCGTAATTGTAATCTCGCTGCATCCCGCGTCGCGGCTCACACCAGGTCGTAAGTTTAGTAGTTCATTATTTAACACTTTATTATAGATAAATCTTTGATAATTGAATACCTAATCGATGTTGAATGAGATTGATTTAAAGTCACACCATTAAAAATAAATACTTATGGTTCTAAAATTTGTAAATCAAGTACACATGTATGTCTTTTATTCTGGAGTTTGAATCCGTAGTTTTGAGGTGGTTTTGGCCTTGGTCAAGTGACCGTACACCATTCCAATGGTGGATTTAGGCGTGAACATGGACTTACAAATGCCACCCTAAACAGTATTTTCCACCGACTTAAAAACATACCCTAAACAAGTATTTTTGTCTGTTTGCTACACTAAAGTATTTCGTCCTTTTACTATCCCAGAACAAGTAACAATGCATTGTGGTTGTTTATACCCTTTATTATCGTGTATTTGCTTTCAATATTTTTATCTTTTTGAGGAAAGAATCTCTGCTTACTATCTTTTTGATCTCTGCTTATTTGAGTACACAATTTCAGGTTAAGAAAAAACTACCCCTTTTTTCCACACTTGCTAGTTTTGACACCCCAATCAATATACGCGCGTATGTTGCCTGTTGGAAAAAAGACAACCCTTTTTTACACGTTTTTCCTTGTTCACGCATCATATCCACCTTTGAATACAAGTGCCCACCATGACCGTATTGGGCCCTTGTGGTCCTTTGTCAGATAGTCCCTAAAGTTTGAGTATTACACAATTTTTTGCTGAAAATGATAGCTAAGGGTTGTAGAATAAGAATCTGCCGGTGTCACCTGTGGCATCCTTGGGCATTTTGAAAAATCCAAGATGGCCGTCGCCATTCATGATAATTATATATTCAACCCTGTATTGTCAAACTATGGAGTTACTCGATATACTATAGGATCCAATGAACAAGTGTATGGCACTTGTAACCTTAAGTCATACTTCAAATGCAAATGGAATCCAAATCTAATAATTTTAAAATATGCCTTATAACAGCAAATACCCCTGTGAAAAAAATAAACATATTAGAGTACATCCCAAGAGAGCGCGAGACTCAAAACTTTTTTGGACACATAAGTGGAGCGATTTGACTGCAAAATGGTCGACACCCCTCCCCTCGGTACAACAAACGCAACCATTCTATTCGAAGATAGTAATATATAATCTTAAAAAATCACACCAGGAGGTCATTATCCAACAGAGATCGACAATTGTACCTATTTTTAACAAAAGTCTATTCAGTTAGCAAGTCTTGTCAACAATCATTCGTTTCGCGCCTCCTTTTGGTCCTGGAAATATGGTAGATTTACGCCGCGTAATAAATATGCGTCATCGAAATCAATTCATTATTTTCAGCATTTCAAGATGGAAATCTCAGGACGCTGTGAGATTCATGAGGTCAGGAAGTTACCTCACAACAATAGACCTAAAGGACGCTTATTTTTCGATTCCAATTTAGGTTCCTCACCGCAAGTATCTTCTTTTCATTTGGAAAAGTTCAGCTTTTTCTGCAGCCCTTCCTTTCGGCTGACAGTATCCAAGAGTTTTTACAAAGGTTCTCAAACCAGTAGTAGCTTATTTGCGGAAAGAGTCCCTACTTGCCTAATCTATATCGACGATTAATTTTAATGCTTCGTCAAGCAACAGAAAGCTGGCGTCTAACGAAATTCGCCGTTCAACTTCTCTCCTCGCTGGGATTCATGTAAATATGGAAAATCTTCTCTCGTACCGAAATCCCAGTGAATTTGTCGGTTTTAATTCAACACGAACAGAGGCAATGATGATCACGTGCGGACGCCAAATGCGACAAGATTTTCATTTGTGTAGAAGAGCTTCTACTTTTAAAGCGTCCCAACTGTCCAGATCTCAAACGTAATGGCTTAATGCAAGCTCTCGCTGGTCCTTCTGCCATAGTGATTTTTGTTGGCCGTTTCTTGGGCAACGGTATGATCACCGTGGCCTGGGATAATACTACAGCGGGCTACAATGCAAGAATGATTTATCTTTGGAGGCTCTAGAAGGAGCTCTAAGTTAACTTGAATTCATCAATTGGAACGAAGAAAGATCTTTGTTCCAACACCAACTATAGTGCTTCAAACGGATGCTTCCCTCAAGGGATGGGGAGCGGTATGTCTGTCCTACTTGTCAAGCACAAGCGGACTGTGGTCCGCAAAAGAAAGAATGCTGTACATAAATGTTTGGGATCTGATGGCGACGTAGTTTGCCCTTCAGACTTTGGTGATTCCAATACCTGGAGTTCACGTAAGAATCTAGATGGACAGCTCGATAGCTGTATATAAATCATCAGAGCGGAACTCGCGAGCCGTATGCCTGTTCTCCATGTCAAGGACAAGCGGACTGTGGTCCGCAAAAGATGGAATGCTGTACATAAATGTTTTGGAGATGGCGGCATAGTTTGCCCTTCAGGCTTTAGTGATTCCAACACCTGGAGTTCATGTAAGAATCCAGATAGACAGCTCGACAGCTGTTACTTTACTTATATAATAAATCGTCAGAGCGGAACTCGCTCTCGCCAAATGGCTTCAATTGCAAGAAGCATTTGGGAATGCGCCTTAACAACCAGTTACGCATATCAGCCGAACACCTACCAGGTGTCCAAAATTCAACTGCAGACAGTCTGTCTAGCAATTTCAACGACAACCTAGAATGGTGTCTTAAATGCAAGGTTTATCTCAAGCTCGCAAAGAAATTGAATTTCTGTACTGAAGTAGAGTGTTGCGACAGGATTTAATGCAAACTCAGCGGTTTGTGTTCTGGAAATCAGACCCTCTGGCTTGGAAGGTAGATGATTTTGCAATTCAATGGGGAAATCTAAAGGCATACGCCTTCCCTCCATTTTGTCTGATCAACAGCGTTCTCGAGGAAGTGGACTAGGATCAAGTCCTTATGTTAGTAATAGCATCAGTTTGGTAGACCCAAACCTGGTATCCAAGTTTGTTGAGAATGTTAGTATGCAAACCAGTGTTATTGCCACAAGATCACAATCTTCTTTACTGGTTGCACTCTGAGGGAGAGAATCCTTCTTCAGGGTTCTGATCCTAACAGGATGGCTTGTGTCAGCAGACAGTGGCGCAGGAATGACTTCCCAAATGAATCTGCCCGATCTTATTCTCGCATCTTGACGGATGGTAACCAACTTACAGATGCAGGAGCATGGGAAAAGAGTGGGTTCGCTGGTCCTCTGCAAGAAAAGTTAACCCATTCGGCTTCTATAGCAGATATTCATATTTCTATTCTTTTTTGTTTTCAGAGGGGCGGACCTCTATTATTACCCGTGAATACATATCGTTGGCTCTGTATCTGGTTCTCAATTGGCAATTGATATTGTACCAGTTGGAAGTCATTACTGGATATAAGCGACTATGAAAGGCATATTTAATAAGCGTCCGCCAATACCACGCTATGTTCTGACTTGGATGGTCAGCACTGTATTCGGTTATCTTAGGGCCTTCCGCTAATGGAAATCTGCCTTTAAAGTTTTAAAGGAAGCGGCATTTTGTGGCATTGGTGTTAGCTGACAGAGGAGATGCTATTGTTTCTCTCTCATTGATGTTCTGATAAAGATTCAAAGTGTTTTCTCATCTTTTGGTCACAAGCCTACAAGGTATAGATGAATGTGACCTATGAGCGCACTTGTTTACATTCAGACGCCCTCTGTGTTTTCTGGCAGGCAAAATATTACGTATTGTCTGTGACAGACCACATAAAATCTGGTTAGTAAATTACTTGCAGATCTTTCCTGATCTAATTTGTCCCAAATGCCTGTCTGGTAGCATTAGCTATTATGCTTGATAAGAAAGTTAGTATTAGTTAATTCGAAACAAAAGTGACATCAAAAAACAAATTTCCGCCATGCACAGTATAGGTGCTTTTGCCTGCCAGTTTCTCTCTTACACCAACAGGGGGCACCATAACATAAACACATGTCACATCATCTTATAAAACCCACCTGTTCGTGGTATGAAGCAGATGATCTACATAAATTTCGCAAAGTTCGACGTGTCTGTGTTTCAAACACTTCTGGATAGTTGGCTTAAGGCACCCAAGCCTGTAAGGAAAGACAGCATTGTTATTTCATATGTTCATCCTCATAGTAGCAGAGCTACTGTAGGTCGCTGGATTAAGCTAATTATTAAGAGGCAGTTTTGATACCTCAGTCTGTTAAGCCGCATTCCACTATATCGGCCTTCCCTTTCGGCTGCATACCGCAAGCTGTTTCTGTACCAGATATCCTCAGCATAGCTGACTGGGGAATGCTAAAGACCGTTTTTTATAAGGAGTTTTTCACAGCCATTCTGTCAATGGAATTGGTGAGCGGGCTTTGCTCTACAGATTTTAGACGAACAAGGCGAAACTCGTATTTCGGCGTTCGTCAAATAGGTCCCCCCCGATGTCGCGATCACTACCTGAGATAATGCAATCCAACACGCCCACCCCTCCCCAATACCACACAAAAACCCCCACCTCCCCAATACCACACAAACCCCACCCCTCACCAACACCCCGCAAACCCACACCTCCCCCAAACCCCCGCAAAACCCCACCCCCTCCAACACCCAGCAACACACAACCCCTCCTCAAGAGCCCACAACTCCCCTTCACACCCCTCCCCGCCTTAACACCCTCAACACCCCAATCACCCGCACCCCCCACTCCACCCCAGCACAATACCCGTAACACACCTCCTCCTTCCCCACAACCCAATACCCCCCAACACACCGCAACACCCTACCCCATCCCACCACCACGCGACCCCCAATACCCCACTCCCAAACCCCCAGCAACACCAAACCCCCTCCCAACCCCCTGCCACACCCCCCTCCCAACAACCATGCCATCCCCTCCCAACGACGAACCATGCAAATGCCCCTCCAACAACATGTCACCCCCACCCCCCCGAACCTCCCCCACCCCCCTACTCCCTCCCAACAGCATGCAACGCCCCTCCCAACCACCTGCAACCCCCCACCTTCCCAACATCCCTCCCCCCCACCCCCTTCCCAACTACCCTGCCACACCCCACCCCTCCCCAACACTCCGCACACCCACCCCCTCCCCACCACCCCACCGTCCCGTCACCTATGGTATAGTAGTCTCATGTAGCGAAGGAATTTTGCATATCCGACGTATCGTTCAGATATACAACGCAATTAATGCATATTTTATTTAGCTTCATTTGATACTCGCAAATATATCACATACTTCATATTGCAAATCCCCTATGGCCTAGTAGTTCCCTCATGTAGCGAAGGAATGTTGCATATCTGACTTACCGTTTCGAGATCAGCAATTATGCATATTATAATTAGCTCATTTCATACCTAACCTGCATATAACACATCTTTTCATATTGTCAAAAAGATTTGTCCCATGATTAGTCTTTCTTTTTAATGCAGCGCAGGAACTTTTGGAGTATCCGATGTACCGTGTGAAAACCTAGCAATTACGATTACCCTGATGTTTGCATATTAATTAGCTCATTTGCATACTCCATTTGCCCGAATCGCAACAACATCTAACAGGTTGAGAACTATGTTCAAGGCCCGTTCCTTTCCAGCAGTGTACATTATTATACGACTTACAGAACACCAGAAACTTTACAGAGGCCTTGCAGGAAAATTTTGCAATTAGAATATTAATTATATATTTTACTCCAAAAATCTAAAATCAGTCAAGAACTCATCACCCGCTGTCTTCCTCAGATAAATCGTGTATACAAACATGGGTTAACATTTTTATCAGGACGGACGGACGAACGGACGGACGGACGCTGCTTATTCAATGTCCCTGTTCCGACTCGTTCGCGGGACAATAATTTGCTATATTTATACAAGGGTAGACCTTACCTTCAGGATATTGATTATTTTGTAGAACTTGTTCAAAGTAGATAAGGTTCCCATCCGGAAGATGATTTTTTTTTTTGCTCACCCTGGACAGTCTGCCTGGTTTCTAGTTTGGTCTGATTTTGACCAGACAGTCATTCGATGGCTGCTATGGATTATATATGGGAGTTTGGACTGTAACCATTTTTTCATCTCTTTGAGAAAAGGGGTGTTTTTTGCCGTAGGAGGGGCGAAATCTTAGGCAAAATACAGATTTACCCCGACCTTACCTACTTCTGAACAAGTTCTTCACAATATTACAATCATCCTGCAGGTAAGTCTACCTTTTATAATAGCAATTTTATGATTTAATTTTAAAAAATGCTGCCATAAAATATGTTTAAATAACAACTTACCCCTCATTAATTATGTTTTTCTATGTTTATTGTTGCAATCATTGTTTAACCCTTGTTTTTGATACATGGAGGGGTGATGATATGGTTCATCAGTGTAAGATGTGCATCTTTTTATAATTTGTTGAATTTGAATTTAATTGAACTGAAGTTTTATATTGCGTCCAGTATATTGATACATCATATTTAATATTTTTTAACTTAGTGAACCGATATGACACAATTGTGTTGATTGTTCGTTAAATTTTAGTACTCACTCACTCTCACCTCACTCACTCACTCACTCACTCACTCACTACCTCACTCGACTCACTCACTCACTCATACTCCCCTCACGAACTCGCTCGCTCCTCACTCACCTCACTACTCCTCACTCACTCACTCCATCACTCCCTATCACTCCTCACTCACTCACTCAATCATCTTCACATTGCGTCCGATTTTCTCTCGCTGCCAGAATCCTCTGCTAATTCAACAGAAAGTATTTCAATGTCCACAGGTTCTCTTTATTCCAATAGAGCTATCCTCACGTTAGAATGTTGTCGCGCATGCATATGTCCAGTCAGAAGCTGTAAGTTGTTCCACTGCCTCATCAAATGATTCTATCGCTTGCATTTACTGATTGTTTGTTGTCTTTAATTCAAAGGCGATTGCCCCACAGTCGGCTCATAATGCGAAAGTGACTAATTAGGGCCGGCTGTCGTGTCTATAGTGTCAGAGGCTACGGCGGTCCGGAAAGTGTGTAGTCTGTGTCACACTGCGAAAGAATATTCCTAAATTGGTACTAAAACTGGAGGGGAGCGCGAGAGATTTACGTTATCAGTCCTTCATAAAAATGTGTTGTAATAGTTGAAATTCTCCGGAAAACGAGGGGTTGCTAGGGAAGTTTGAGTTGGCATCAGAGGTCCGTTAAATGTTTTGTGTGTGTGGGTAAATTTTATCGTAATTGGGTCTAACCTATAAGAACGCCGAAAACTAGAGCGAGAAAATGACGTTTTGTCGGGTACTAAGGTACTCGCAGACACGGAACAGTTAACACGCAATCTCTCAGGGCGACTCTTTTCCCCTCCCCACATGCTTTCGGTATTTCCCAGTCCTGAGAATTTCAAACACTTCGCAACTTTTTTTTTTTCAATTTTAGAAAAATGAAATACGTACTTTACCGGACCGCCGTAGTCAGAGTCCGCATAAACTTTTACCCCCGTCAGTCGGTTCAATAAACCATTCTGCAGTATTCTGCAATTGTAATATTACGTCAACCAATTATGCGACCAAAACGGGGAACATCTCATCAAAATCTACTTGACAACAAATTTTATAATTATTAATTATTTAGAAAATGATAAATAAAAGTATATTGAAGAGTAGGAAATGTACCTTTGATCTAACCAATATACCACCTCTAGTCAATTGTTTTAAATAAAACTAATATGGTGGAAATTGTCAAAATAACCATAGGATCCATGTTTCACATCTTTGCCTCAATTTATAATTGAATCCATTTTTAATTATCGTGATTACCTGGTATCACTTGGTTATGATTCATGGGTAATTTATAAATTGTTTCATTGACACAATAATTTATACTTGAACGGTAATATTAGAAATTTGCGTTCAAGTATTTTTTGAAGATTTTGATTTGGATTTAGAGATGTACTACGAGGCCAATGATGTTCTTACCAAGAGGAGGGTGCCCCAGAGTCTGTTGAGAACTGAACAAAACGTTGAGTCTGAGGATTACGTATGGCTTCCTAATAAATTTGTTGCTCTTAATTCAACTATGTTCAATATAGGTTGTATTTATTGCATTATTAAGATATGCAGAGTTATCAAGACCTTTAAATATTTTGTTTATGCATATAATATTGGTTTCCCGTTCACTTTTCTACTTGGATCCCGTCTCGGGTAAATTGTTAACTTGCTCTGAGTATGGGCCCATATTTAGGGAGATCTTTGCTTAGGTGCTCAGAACTTCCAAAAAAGGTTCTGTTCCAACCGTTCTGGAGACCCCCGCATAGTGAAAATTATTGAGGCCTACCGGTTGGTGACGAACATGGCGCGGTTCAGTACCTCGGGAGTAGAGACTCTGTCAAACGAGTGTAGAGCATTAACTGAATGGCATGTACTTTAGGTTGTCTCTACCCCACGGTTTGTACTGGTGCCTCAGTCTGTGTCACTACGACACATAGCTAAGATAGAATGCGAAGAATGCAAACGTCATGCTGAGACCCTTCATTGGCTCCGGTAGACGTGGTCCTCTGAATCCTAGTACTCTAGTGCTTCGGGCGAGGAGACTTCGATGGAGGTGTGTTGGAGGATGTCAAATTCTGAGAGAACTGCATGGCCTTATCCAGAGAGGCTTCGGGTAATGAAGGCCTAGAGAGTCAGCCTTTTTTGCGGCCAGGTGGTAGAAGATCATCGGCACTTAGAACTTATGCCAAACATCTGGGTCCTTACTTCAGTTTTGCCACCAAGGAAAGTACATCCTAGTAGAACCATTTAGGCCAGGTTGCGGACTTTCGCTAAGAAGCCGGTTTGAGGCAGGTATTCAGGCGGGATATACAATCAGAGGCGATTGTCAGCAACTTTATGACCTCAGAAAAAAATAGCTAGTTTTAAATGAATACATTGTTAAAGGTGCATGTTTCCGATCGTCTTTGGGACCCCCCTTGTTGATTTACCCGGAAGTAGTATAGATTTCGATATCACATGAAAGGTTCGTATTTTTCTCATTCGTCCTGAAATTTGAGCCCTCAAATCCATTTCATTCCAAGATATAAACAAAAACCACCGTTGTAGTGGTTAAACCATCAATATTAGCACCGTATTGAATAGGGTTTTGCAAACATGGCATAATTGGCGTTCTACCGTCAAAACTGCAAGGTTGTTTCCCACGGACTTGATGGGTGTTGTATGTGCAAGTGTCCGGCTCTCATTTCAAGTAGAGACACACAATACACATAAAATCGGAACAGCACCTTCAGGGCAGCAGAGTATCAGGGAGACAACTAAAAACTTATTGATTTTGTTGTTCCCCAGAGACATGCGTCCGTGCTCTATTTCAATGGAGATTGCCCGCGCTATCCTGGCCCCCGAGATGACTTTGGGATCCATAAGGGTCCCGTGGCGTAGCTTAGGATTTTGATATGGGGTGGTTTAGGGGGCAGTGTCGAATATGAACCGACAGAAAACGGGTGGATACACGTTAGTGCCATGAGGTGGATAATTTTAGGGTTTATATGCTTTAAATGTCATCTGAGGGCTAATTATTGCCACCGTGATTGGTAAAATGGACTTGTTACATGCTGACCATTGAACTTTAAATCTAACTTTGCCGCCACATCCGGCCTGCTGCATCATGAACATGAATTCTTCAAGTGTGAAACCGACGGGCTCACTCAACCGACGAATTCAAAACCCTTTCCTCTGGACGCCACATAAGGGTGAAGAGGACGGGGAATGGCATGCTGGGTCGGATGTGATGTCACTAGGTGACGTCGGACAGAGGAAACAAATTTAAATATGTATGAGATAATATTTAAAGGTCTTAGAGAGTTCTGCATCTCTCCGAGTGATGCAATAAGTAATGATATACTTCGGATAGGGCAAGCAAGCATGTCTGTGGGACACAACAAAACAATTAATTTTAGTAAGTCTACAACGTGATGCACTTGAAAAAAAATTGTTTGAAATGCAGAGCTCTGCAAATGTTATCCATGCTGGCAGGTATTGCTGCAACACCATGCCTTAAGTTTTCAGTTGTGATGATGAAGAGGATGAAGTTAGGTCAGTATTGGTAGAATATTGGTAGAATGCAGTGAAGTTATAATAGTTCAGGATGATTTTATCTTTGTAAACTGGATTTTCAAAAATTGTGAAGTAGTTAGTAGTATTTTGCTTTCATACTTATCTACAAAGGCATACACTGTCAATGTCCACATCATGACCATAAAAAATATTAGTATGCCATAATTTTCAGATATATTTTCCATGGTTTAGAAGTCAAGATATTTGGCAAAATAATATTGCGAACATGGCCATTGTTTCTGGCTGTCAATGTTGCATATCATGGCATCACACACACACACATTGGTATTGGCACCAATTTGAGTTTTCTATGTTGCTCAGAGGTCAAAATTATGTCAAAAATGGCAGCCATTTTGAAATTGAAGGTGACCACCTCAAGGAAACAATCTGCAAATTTCTGAATGCTATACTTGCATTCACTGGCATTACAAACACGAGCATTGCCACAAATTTCGGCATTCTATATTGCTCAGAAGTCTAGATTTTAAGCCAAATATGCTGGAAATGACGGTCAGTTTGAAATTCAAAATTGTTGCCTGAAGGAAACAATCTGCGATTTTATGGCTGTTAAATTTGTGTTCATTGATATCAAAAACATGGGTATTGCCACCAATTTGAGCTTTCTAAGTTGCTCAGGAGTCCAGATATTGAGCAAAATATGCTGAAATTGGCGGACATTTTGAAATTCAAGATGGCTGCCTGAAGGAAACAATCTGAGACTTTCTGAATGTAATATTTGTGTCCTTGACATCACAAACATGGGTATTGCCAACAATTTGAGTCTTCTATGTTGCTCAGAAGTCCAGATATTGAGCAAAATATGTTGAAAATGGCGGCCTTTTTGAAATCCAAGATGGTCGACAAACGGAAGGGATAAAAAATGGTAACAATTTGATTTGGATTCCTAGGACCATTTTCTACATTTTAAGACCAAAAATTCCAATTATAGCAAAAAAGCCAACAAATCTCAAACCATCAACACACTGCCCCGCTGCAAAACAGTTTTAAAGGTCCAGGGCCCGATCGCTATAGCCTCGTCCCCAGAAGCCCCAGATTTTACCGGAAGTGGTCAACATTTGTTTATCAGAGGAAAGCTACTATTTTTCTCATTTACCCTGTGAAATCTTGAGAGCCAATGATGTGTAGATTGGAAGTATGTAGCGAAATGGGGCCCATTTTGGTCGACCTATTTAAATTTACACATGTACTCATGGGGCTTCCAACATCACGTTTTAGCTCTCCCATCAAACGGATTGAAATACGGCGCGAAACTTTACAAAAGAAATATGGTTTGGAGTGAAGGCCAATTATCAAGATGAAACTCCATACCTAATCGGGCCATCCTCCCTTTAATTTCCAATAACGGGTCATTGTATTTAACTATAGGCCGATGCTTTTTTTTTATAGTTGAGTCTCCGTCCGAACGCGTAATAGCGCCCTCCTACCGTTAAGACTTTGAAGCAGGGGGGGTAGGACACGATCTGCTCGATTTGAGCAGGGATTTCCAAAACGGTAATTGTTGGAAAACTGTATGGGCCTTTAATATGGAGTCTCGGTCCCAGTGACATTATAACAAATCATGCTCTAAAAAACCTTTCAAAAGATCTTAGTAAAATCATGATAAATTAAGAAAAAAATTATTGACTTCAAAAATCCGTCGGGATTAGTGGATAACCCGCTGCAAAATAGTGTTAAGTTCCCAATCAACGGTCATTTAGATTAAATAGTCGTGACCAGACCTAGTCTTTAGTCAAGTCGTGTGTGGACCCGTTCGATGCGTAAGAGCGCCCTCTACCGTTAGTTGTGAAACGGACTAGCACCCGGAAGTTGAGCCGTGTGAATGTGCTGTTGCTGTTAGGGGGCATGACCTACACCCACCCCCCCACACCCCCCCCCAGCCCCACCCCCCCACCCAACCGCACAAAAACACCCCCCAACACAAAACCCCCTCAAAAAAAACAAACCACATCATTAAGAATACTTATCAGAAACTTTAATTAGAGACCCACCCACCACCACCCCTCCACCTTATCCCACTCCCCACCCCCCCCCCACCCACGCCCCCCCACCACCCCCAACCCCACCCCCCAACACCCCCCCCCCCCCCCCCACTGTTGCAAAAGATAGCACTGGGGTCGCGCCCAAATGTTGATGACAAGAGCATGTTGAGGAATTTGAATTCACTGTTGCATGTCCCGCAATAAACTGATTCCATCAAAGCACGGATTCGAATCATTAAATCTGTGTATACACATAGGGCCATTCTCAAAAACGTGCAAGCCAGTAGTAGAGTTAGCCAGTAGAGTATTTCATTCTTTTGATCCACCAATTATTTGCATTTGCTTAAAATAAGCACGTGTTAATGTTCTTTTAGTACTTTGCGAGATCTACACGGACTTATATAGTTTTCTATACGTCAATATCTGATATCGGTCCAGTTTCACCCCAAAACACTCTAAAAACATGCCAACAAAATGGTGTTCAGTAGGATCTGTGCACGTATTTTACAAGCGACAGTTACCTCAAGAATCCAATATTTTATTCATACCAGTGGTCTTTTTTTTCTTAATGCGCAATGCATCAATGAATATGATAGGTATAATCTTCCCAGCATACAAATTTCTTGGTAGCTTACAAGAAAGCAATATATGGATTCCGCGAATCATTGTTATTACGTTCATCGGGTATTAACTCATTTATTTTTTTTGGGGGGGAAATAATGAAATGCAATGATAATACTTTTGCATTAGCTCAAAAGGCACAAAAAATATGTAGACATTTGGATAATTCATAACATCAAAAATGTTGTGCCAAAAATTGGCCTCGATAAAAAAAGTATATTCCAAATTAACTGCGTCCGTTTTAAGCATGTAATCGTATAGGCAAATCAAATTAAGTGAGATCTAGACTACTAAAAATATATACTTGGCTACATAGACACCACACTTACCCTGACCTTGATTAGTCGAAAATAATTAGGATTACATGCACTCGTCCAAGTATTAGAAAACTGAAACGCATCAAAAGGTATATTACGTTACGTATAATTCCGTTTATCCAAAACGAAGACGAAAATACAGGAATTCCTCTATTACGTCGCAGGTAATTGTACGTTCTGCCAGCTCCTTGAAGTATTGTTGAGAATTGTTGCACCAAAAATAAGGTAAGTTCGTTCACTTTCTTTAACCGTTTCCCCAAATAGTTTTGACCGTACTAATTATACAATTGCAGGGGTACATTCATTTTGCTGGGTTTGTGCACTTTGTGCGTAATATAATAGGGAAGTATTATGTCTTGTACGTACTGCCACAAGCCGTATGCCCATGCAGTGTGCACGGGGGATATGTACACATGCTATTAGTGGCTTACTAGGGTTTTAGTTGCACATTAGATGGATCGGTGCGTGAGATAAACGTAATATACGCAAATTTTAGGCTATTTAAATATCTTTTGTTAACAATCTTTCTTCACAAGTTTTAAAAGGTCCCCATGGTTATTATGAGAATTGTTGTGATGACAGAAAAAGAGAAGTTTTTAATCTGACTTTCGCGACTATAGATAGGCCAAGGGAACAAAGAATATAGGCCTAGACCTCAGTGTCGGCTGTTTAATAATAACCAATGTTGCAAAATTAATGATACGTTATAATCTGAACTATTATACATCAGTAAAAAATTATAGTTACATTTTATGTTTTAGCCGAGTATTAGTACTTAAAAATGCAAAACAGAACTTCGGCTGGAGACTCAACCCCTGACGCAACGAAAAGCTAAACGAGTCCAGAAATATTATATACCAAGAGCTGAATTTACCACCGAGGCACAGAAAAGAAGGGAATATGGCTGTGATTATCCAAAGAAGCCACAAGCCAAGAACAGGAAAGAAAAATGGAAGCCGCTGAGCTCTGGGGAATAATGGCGATTTCAAATGAAAATAAATGATAACAAATATGAAACGGGATTGGTTTATAAGGGCAAAATTGGGACACATTACAAAACTTACCTCGGTGTTGTGAAAGCAGTGAGCTTTTGAAAAGTATTAATTAGAGTATAGGCTACGATTGTGTTTATACAAAGAACAAAAGAACCTAATTCGAAAAAACTGGAAGCACATTGTGTCAGTGTTTAGGAAAAAAACAAACCTATTACGTATTCACTGTCGTTTTTAAGCATGGTGATACGTGGATTTACAAAATACGTTGATTTACTGCATTATTATGCTATACTACTGTTTATCCATACAACAAAGTGAAAAGGAAGGATATTGAAATAGATTAACATCGTACTTCTTTGCAGTGATCAATGGAATTCTTAAAAGAGAGGTTAAAATATGCTATCAAAGGCCATAAAGTAAGCCCTAAGATATCAGGATACTTCCGTATTGAAAAAAAAGAATTGTCTGTTTTGAAAAACTGTCTAATATCGATAAAAAATACAAAAGAGACGTAGAGGAGGACGGCCGTTTAAAGTAAAAATTTGTATCATACCAGTTATGCTTTCACTACAAGGCATTCATGATATGTCTCGCACCATTAAGTGAAAATTCATTGAATTCAAGGTTAACACTTCTTTTAAAATAACATTTTATCCGAGATGCATAGCGGATAACGTGAAAAAAAAAATTTTAACAAGGCCCAAAAAACAGGGAAAAAACAACTTAATTTGAAGCGTTTCAAAATGTAAAATATGGGAACAGTGGTGTTCATAATTTTGTTTGTTCCATGATGTATGATATGTTAGCTAATACAAAATGTATGATTATAAAAACCTTTTTGCGGAGACCTTGTTTTTTCCGATTTTTCAAATTGAAGTGGTTTCATTTTTGAGAATAGCAAAATATGGCAATCGTCAGCTGGTGTGGAGGCCGATTTGCAAAAATGTTGCCTCAATGCACGCCAAGAAAAGTAACATTGATTTTCCTGGATAAAGCACACCCCGCCCGCCCCCCTCTAACCACTCGGGATATGATGAATAGTCGAAAACTTTTTATGGAAACCAATCTGTGAAACTCCCTTAAAAAAAAAAAATTCACAAGGGTAAAACATAAATTATAATTGAGTGGCCAGCTAAGTTGCAACGCGGCAGCGCCGTCGGTTACTGAAGCTTCCAGATGGCTGTGTTGTGTTTGCTGATGTGTATTTTCCTTTGTCTGAAATATTTTTTGAGAGAATTTTGCGTATAGGAGCAAAAATGAAGGCAAACCCGGTACGTCAATTCAGACTTGACTGTTTTGGAAGTGGAGCTAATTGGTATGCATGTGATATATTATGACGACGACAATAAGGAAAATACGGCCTTTCATTTCTGATATAAAAAAATGCTACTAAGTCTACTACCAGCTACTACCGGTAAGTGGTAAGCATAATTTCAGGCCTTCAAATCAAATAGGCCTATCTATCCCTATTTTAAAGCCTAAATCGATCGGGAAGAAGTTTAGGCATTGAATGGAAGAAAGGCTGAAATGCAGGACTACCTTGCGGAGGAACAAACAACAATAACAACCCTTTTGATCTCAAAATATGGATTCCACATTTTCCGTTGGCATATCTGTCTGCAGATCTGTATCCTGGCCGTCCAATATACCGGGGTACAACGGTACAGAGAACTGGAAAATGATATATTGCGTCACTCGGGGCAAACCCAGAGTTCAGGCGTGGTGGTTCGTAATGGGGTTTTTCTTCCGATTTAGTAATTTAGATATTTTTGTGTGTTGTAGTATTTGGGAAATGTGATACTAATTTAATTAACTAAATTAATTGGTTTGGCTATTGGATATGATCTATACCGGAATATCTGCTGCTTGTTATAGCCTATTATTGGGACAAACTGCAAAACAACAGGAGTGTAACTTTACAACCATGGGTATTCATTTTTAACACCCTTCTGGAATCATATGGGACCGCACCCACTGTTGTTATAGTTTACACCATTCGGGGTTAGTTAAATTGGCACCAAGTTAGTGTTATATTACCACCACCTTTTGGTGTACAATGTATGATATGGCACTGTTTGGTGTTAATTTTACAAGCACATGTCGGTTTAATTATTTTTTCCACACTTGCCTGGTGCCAAAATGACACCCTCAGACACTACTGGAATCAATAGGGACCGCACCCTTGGTGTTAACATTTTTATTTGGCATCTGAACCTTTTGGTAAGAATGTTTTTGTTATTGTTTGCTTCTATTAAAGCTTTACCCCTAACGTTTCATAAGCAGATCGCCAAAATACATAAGTAAAATTATGCAGCAGCAAGAAGACGAGCAAACCACGAGAAGCTTGACACCGACTTGGTGTTAAAAATTTTAACACCCCAGTTTTGCAGGGTATCAGATATTTAGTAATTATCCAAGTATCACATATTAGAAATATTTTAGATATATCCAATACACTGATTAATTTACCAATATATTAAACCATCTCAAATATAGTATATAATATTTTTAATTTTTTGTTTTTTTCAAATTTTATGGTTTCACTTTTTAAATCACAGATTTTCAGTTTATAGATATTAGCTATTATCTAATGCGTCCAAAAATATTCATAATTTGCAGCAGATAATTTTGATAGTCAGATATTAACTACAGCATCTGATAATCTGAAAATTATCTAAAATATTTGAAATGTAGATGAATTTAACTAACTATTATTAAAAAATATACACTTTATTGGATATTTGAATATTGGAAATGGTTTTATATCTGTAGTTTTTTGACCATATAAAGTCACGATTATTAAAATATTATCAGATAGGCCTATGTAGCTATTATCTAATTATCCAAGATATTAGCTATTGGGGGTATTTTTATTTTATTGTGATAGATATATTAAGATAGTATCAGTAGATCAAAATTTTCGTTGTTGTGACGATATTAAAATATTATAGCTATTAACTATTATATTTTGAATATCTAAAATAGCTTAATTTTGGATAATCTAGATAATAGCTATAACACCTGACGAATATCATAAAATGTATCATCTACAATTTCTGATATTTGGGATAGTAAAATATAGCAGGTTAAATTATTCTGATTGATATTAGCTAATATGTCGAAGTGCGCAAACAAGACAACTACCTATGAATATAATAAGGTTAAACTCGCCCTAAGTTGTTATTAGCGTCCTATTAGTATGATGATTTTAGTAGTAGTATTATTATCATTATTATTATTATTTATAATATACAAAGTGGTTTTAAGACCCTGTCATGGCAAACATCCGTCTACCAGCGTTACTGGTTGGCTGTCATTGATACACAGACTCAACCGGTTGAAGCAGATTAAACAGCTTGGTATGGCTGATAATGTGTATCCAGGTGCAACCCATACACGATTTGTTCCACAGCTGTGGTAAGGACATAATGTACCAGCAAAAAACAAAACAACCCCCCAAAAAATTGGTGGGATTGAGGAAAGAATGTTGAATCTTATTTTTATTAGCAATATGACATGAATATCAGAGCCAGAACTACACAGGTATTGAGGTTGGTATATTCACACTGCATTGTCACACAAAGTAGTCAGTTCTATAACAGTTTTGAATTTGAAGGACGATAACATTATTGGACTTTTTCCTCTGTTTTTTTGTTAAAAGAAAAGTGGCACTTTGCATTATATATAGGGCCGTCGTCTAAGCAACCAATTGTCAATTTACAACAACGATTCCATTTCCATTTTCATTGCAGTCCGAAAATAAATAAGCTGAACATTTAACTCATAGGTAAACAAAATAAACAAGACAATTTATGCAGACAAGTAATGAGAGGAGATGGGTGTAAGCAACACCAGGTTGAAATGTTGATCTACCTAATTATATATACGTGCGTTTCTTATTTTGAGCAACTTTTTAACTTGAAAATCGCACAATAGTATGGATTATGTTTACTCCATGGGATCAAAGTGAGCGAGATGCTTGCATAAGGACTGTGATTACGCATATCGGCGAAAGTAACTGATTCTGCACAGGATTATTATTAAATATATACTTTCAATACTCTGGATTATGTCAAGTCCAAAAGGTTGCACATTGTTGGGAAAATGAATAAAATGTCACCACAATTTCTTTCCCTAAATATCAGTGACCAAATATCAGTGACCAATCATGCTGCATTGACTCTGAGCTAATAACAGCACTGTTGATATCCAGTAAATCCGCTCGGTAGGCAGAGGATAACGAACTTTACAACTGTGTAGGAATTCGCCCCCCGGGGCCCGTATCGATGAGGGATGCTCAATAAATAACGGTGGCTGACCGTGAGGTCAGAATATTTGAGAAAACAGCCAGTTGTTGAATCATTGGAATTTGTATGCACATGTGTAGAAGCTGCAAAGATTTCCCCACATGCGCAATCGTAAGGATGGTGTAGCAAATAAACCATTCAATCATTGATGGCTGCTTTCCCGTCAAATCAGTTTATGAGTGAAGCTTCAGAGGATTTTACTGAAGCGTTCCGTATCCAGTTTCTCTCTCTTTGGCCTTTGATCGCACGTTTGGCGAGTAAATTTCGAACTTATTTCCTTTAATCATTCTTTGAACCATTTTATCATAAAGACGACATTTTTTTATGGCAAATCCTGAAGGTTTAAACTCTATACTCGTACCATATTTGACTTGCAGCGGTTGTAATAACCTTATGGCGTTTTCCATTATGCATAGGTTCAACCCCTTCGAAATTTGACTGTTTCTGCAGGCCGCCTTGGTTAAAGAAGCCCCGATCGGGAAATGTCTGCTATTATTTATGTTGATATTTCTTTGCAGCCTGAGTCCCCGGCCCTTCATCATAAACTAACAACATTTTGCGGATAAGTGCATTACGTTCTCAAGGACTGAAGGACCATTATAGGATCAGTTGAAACGAAAATTCACATGTCAACGGCAAGTTTTCCTCCTTATTCAAAACGTTTTCTCTTGCATCGCGGTTATTACAGTGAAGATAGTTGTATGTTCTTAAAGTTGATCTTGTACCAAATTAAAGTCCCCACCAAATAATGCATTGGGGATTACCTAAATTTCAACAGTATTTAATCTGAGTATAAAATTTAGGTTCATCGTTATTTGGGACCTTAAGTAAACTCGATACTCCCACCTGATTTGTGGTATTTACAAGCATAAAGCATTCATCTCCTCATTCGGCCCGTGTCATGTTTTTCTATTTTTTGGGTCTCCAAATGGACATCCTGAAGACAGTAAATTGAGAACTTCTTTCTAGATTAACGAATAAATCTATTCTTTAAATTTGTCACAAAGCCTCCTCGACAATTGACAGTGCTATTTTGATTGAGACATCGAGTTATCCACTATTCCAAAGAAATTACATTTTTTAATTCTGTGTTTATAAAGTATTATCAATGCGTTTACAAGCATAAGAAACTATTGGAATTTCTCCAAAGCAAATATAGAATGGCTAAGATATCTGGCATAGCTTTTAACGGGATTAAGCTGGGCAAGTACGACTCGGTAGAAACAAAACAACAAATGCAAAAGTACCAAATCAAAAACTAAATCAAAAATTACAATGAAATGAAAAGAAAACCACTGGGCCACTGTTCATCTCAGGGGGCCAAATATACTAGAAAAAAAGCCAACCGACTAAAAAAAAATGTAGTTGTTAATTATATTTCCAGTGAACATGACACACGAGCATAATAAGCATATATATTCCAAACGCATGTATCTTATTTAAAACCACTTTCCATTGAATGATGTTCCTCTATTATGTTTTTTTGTAAGATAAATATTTAAATAATTTTTGTTCTATTTCTAACACCAAATCTGTTGAATTGTACAACATGCATTTGCTGCAAGCAAGTTTTGCCAAATCTATTTGGTTGCAACATCATTAAGTTCATAATTCATGTTAATTGCAGAGGGGTTCTACCACTTTATTACTTTAATTATTCTTCATACCTACATCATTTAATGATTTTTTATTTTTTGATCCATTTTTGTTTTTGACATCTGAAGACTCGTGATAGAATAAAAGGGGGCAATACTTTCTACACCCGTTCCCAGTAAAAAAACTCCATTTATTTCTAACTGTTTGAAGGTTGGTTAATCTAGGTGTATTTGTTCATCTGGGGCATTTTTAGTCAAAAGGCCGACAAGATTTATGCGCAATTGCAGAGAAACATTTTTTCCAGGCTAGTTACATGATTGTTATTTCACAAGCAAATAATAAATTATGGAACCTTATTTTTCCCCATGCTTGTTCTCTGGTCCTTCTCTCGGTACTCCAATACGACTCAAGTCCAACAGTTCTGATGCGAGTGACTGCATTTGATTCCCTTCGCAGAAATTTTGGCATGTTGTGTCAACTTTCCTCTTTGCTTCTTCCTCTTGCTTGGAAGATCTATGTATGCCATAACTGGTCGCCTATCGCGAATATTATGGTCTAGCTCTCTGCTAGAGAGAACATTACTTTAGCATTTGTTAAAAATAGCTATATACCGTATATGAAATCATACATAACTCCAACTGCAGGGAGTTTAATTTGTAGCCAGAAGACTAATTTGCCGTGCCATGTAACTTGCTATTTTCAATTTTTCTTTATTGCCATGCAGTAGTTTGTAGGCATGCTGGGAGGCGATTGATTCTTTACAAGAAAATCAGCCACATCTAAATATAACACCAAGAGAAGACAAGTGTGTACGATTAGCTGGTCTCTGCCACGATCTTGTAAATATCGTTTAATTGATTTGATTTAAAATGCACTTAAATACCTATGATTAAAATGCGATGTTTAGGGATTGTATTTCAAGCAAAATAAAAGTCATGTTTGGAAAAGACATATTCTACAAAATGTGTAGTAGCCTTTTTTTTTAGTGTGCTCAATCAGTCTATAATCCCTGTACACAATGTGCTATATTGTCCTTTTAGGCCAGGGAAAAAGATGCGTTGGACTTTGGTTTCGCATATCGGCGAACTGATTTCTGCATATGTTAAACAGTAGTATTATATACCTTTCAATACTGTGGGATATGTCAAGTCCAAAATGTTGCACATTTTCAAAATGAATAAAATGTCTCATTTCCTTATCTGAATATTGTGAATAGTGGATGTACATCATAATACATTGACCCCAGAAACAATAGCGCTGTTAATATTCATTAAGCCGCCCAGTATGCAGAGGACAAAGCACTGAAGATTTCCTTTTATCTAGATGTGCGTAGCCATTTTACTGCCCATTCAGTTGAAAAGATTTGAGGTGTTATCACCATACTGATTTAGATCGAGTAATCTCGTGCACGAATAACGAACGCGAGACCCTTATTTTGCGTTCAATCACTTTGACCGCATATATCACCGTTTGTTGAATGAAACGAAGATGAATAAAACTAATGTAAGAACTGTAAGAAAGTTGTTGGGTATTAGCTTCACTGTCAAAAGTGCCGTATAAATGCAAATGCATGAGTATTCACACGATAGAGACTTACATTTTGACACTGTACAGGATTAAAATAACAGGCGATTATAATCTGGGATGTAATGTCTAAACATTTGAATCCCACACACAGCATCAATGTAAACCTTCTCATCTCTAAAAGCGGAGATAGTCTCACGTTTTCGCTTGGATTACATGTAGTTGAAGAGAGGTAGACTTTTTGGAGAGCAAGGGCTTCTAGACAGCAGTATTGATGTGTGGTTGAGGTGACTGTGATGGTATTGAGCCTTCTGTAATCATAAATAACATATTTCCCAAATGTGCCAGTTGCTACTGTTCGGGTGATGCCTTCAATTTACCAATTTCACTCTAATTTATAACTTTATATTTTATAATTGTTAATAGATTTAGATTTACGTTACGTAGATGGATATTTCATATGCTGGTAACCAACCCTATTGTACATCCACATTTCGTCCCCTTTGAAAAAGTTTATAAGTAACAGGAACGGAAGATCCCAACCTTTTTATTTATTCACAGATTTTCAAATACTGCTTATTACTTGAATTTCTTATTTTTTAGTTATAATCAGACTTAAAACTTGCTATCTCCAAAATGCCATTTTTTGACATAGCCAGTTCTGGCGTAAGGGGGAGCAATATTAAATTTATTACGCTCGAAAACTAGGGTCTGATTAAGTTAGACCAAGGTGCAATTTATTGGGTTGGCTCAATGAATGTGGTTTAATGTTGGGTCACCATTGGACCAACATCAAAGGCTTAATGCTGCCCCAACATTGGCTCAATGGCCAAGGATGATGTAGGCAAAAATGATGGAAAATACAAATTTAAATGTCAATATCCTGTTTTGTTTGCTGAACCATTTTCCACTGATTTTTGATAATTTTGTAAATTGTTGTTTTTTTTAATTTTTTAGGTTTTTTCTTTTTTTAAAGTATATAATATAAATATATATATATAGATATAAAATATATTCTTTTTGTTTTGCATAGGGACATGAGACCATTTTCACACCTGTTCGAACATGTTGTAAAAAAAACTGTTGCCTGTGATGAGAAGTGGAAGGTAATACGACCACTATCGGTCCTTAGTTCATGTAAATCGTCACTCTTCAGAGATTAGCATGCTAAGTTCAACATTGTGGTTAATAATCATGATTTGTAGTATTGGGTATTATTTTCACCCAAGACATCTCAAAATTACACAATCCACAGGTCAAAATAAAGATCCACGATTATCACAATTTTTAATGCTCCTACACCAAACAAAAATTAGGACCATCGTCCAAAATGGTGTTCGATATCTGGTCAAAGAATAAGAGCAAATACAATTATCCAATAACGACTCCTGAATGACATTTGACCTTCTCATCTGCTATCCCACATAAGTAAGGCCCTTGGATTAATGTATAAGATACCAAGTATAATTGAGTTGATCCATCACGTACTAAAAACTACAGTAAGCTGAAAAAGTGCCAACCAATAGGTGTAGACTAGAGCAATATAAGACCTTAAATGACCCCGAAGACCTTTGAACTACATAATCTGTTTCCCCGCATTACGGACCTCCACCAAAGTCTGGTTCATGTGATGAACCAGGAGATGTTTTGTACTCGCATAGAAGCTTGGTGTAGGTGACATCCAGTCTATCCTGTAGCTCTTTCTTCATGGTCCAGGTCTCAGATCCATATATAACCGAATACTCTCTACACAGGATCTAAAGCACTTCAGCTTGGTTGAATTGGAGATACCAGATTGCCATAGGTGGTGTAGTTTATTGCAGACATTCCAAGCTTGTCCTTTGCGTGACAGGAAGTCTTTCTTGCTGTCGGCAACATAAGACCCCAGGTACTTGAAGTCCCTAACCTCTTTGAGGTGGGTACCGTCTGTAGTGCAGATAGGTTGATGATTATCTTCCTCATTGACGGTCATATATTCCGTCTTCATGGCATTTAGATGAAGTGATCTAAAGTGTTCTCAAGTGATGTTAGTAGATCTTGTGCACCACCTATCAGATTGGCTGTTAGAGCTAGATCATATGCATAGTCAGGTCTGTGAGATGCTGACTTTGGTGACGTCTAGAACGTTTGGGTTTTGATGGTGAGTCCCTTGTAGTTCATGATGTGAAGACTCTGTCTGAGGATGTAATCAACCACGATTACAAAGAGATAAGGAGCAAGAGTATATTCTTTGGAGGATTCCGTAGTTGTTAAGAAATCCTTTGTGGGCCCTATCCTATGGTCTGCACAAAGATAGATGGGTTATCATACATGATGGCAATTGATTTGACAGTCTCGTCTGGGACACCATAGTTGGTAAGAATATAGAGCATCACATCCCTGTTGACATTGTCAAAAGCCTTATAGAAGTCTACAAACACAATTGAAGCTTTTCTCTTGGAAATTCTCAACTCTTCTATGGTCCTTCTGAGGGCAAGTATCTGAGGTAATGTTGATCTGCCTTTGCAAAACCATTCTGGTTCCGTCTGAGAATGGGATCTATATGAGAAGTTATTCTGTTGAGCAGCATTGAGTTGTAGATCTTGGAGGCCAGTGGTGACAGTGTGACTCCTCTGTAGTTTTGTGATTGTTGGAGATCGCCTTTCTTTGGTAGAGGAGTGATGAACGATGTTGATAAGGCAGCTGATTTGTTTCCCATGTAGGTGTTGTTACAAAATTGTAACAGTTGATCATGGAATATAGTGGCCTCTTTTCCAGATTACTGCAGAATGTTGTCGGGACCAGGCGTCTTGGTGTTTTCAGTTTCTTCAGGCAGATCTGAAGCTACTCTATAGTGAAAGGTCCAGTCTAGATGGGAAGGTGTCTGCTATCTTGTGGTTGAAGAAAGTTCGAGACAGAGCTCATGCATGATGTTCCACAGAGGTCAGTTATTGGTTCCCAGGTTTTCAGCTATTACTCCCGTATAATTAGTCAGATTATCCGCAAACATTCCATCCAATATCACATCTATGCAGTTGACGTCCAATTATTTTTGACCTTCGATCCAAACTTCTCCCTGGTGATGTTGCCTGTGTTTGGTCGCTGTGTAAAGGAGTTGCGTGTATGGATGGCTACCAACAATTTGATGATGAACCCTGAGAAGACAGTTCTCTCACGCACTACACACGCCTAAAACATTTGTCCTTCCACCTTGATGAACTTGAGATTCCCCCTCCTACAGTTTTAGAAACCTTGGTGTGATTTTTGATTGACATATGAAGATGACTGATCATGTGACTCAACTGCCTCGTTCTTTGAACTTCTAAATTAGGAACCCAAATAGAATCCGCCAGTTCCTTGATTTCAATTGCAACCACAGTGCAGTCCGTTCTCTTATTCTCTCCAGGATGGGTTATTATAATGCTCTCCTCAATGGCATCTCCCAGTAGAACATTCAGGTGTGCCCGGCCCATCTTCAAGAAACCGAACACACTCATTCCTCTCCTCTTCTGAAGGAGTTCTACTGGCAGGGGCGGATTTAGGGGGGGAGCCCCGGCGCTTAACCCTATTTATTGCAGAGGGCGCCTGGTGCCGCATAGGGCACCGGGTGCATTGTAGATGTATGAAAATGGCCTTTTTTATGCACGGGGTGCCCTGTAGATGTTGAAGACTGACAGTACAGCAGGGCGCCGGACGCCTTATTGAACCGACGCTGTGGTAAGTTGGTAAGGTAACCTCCTCCCCGCCCCCTCTATTGAGAAATCCTGGATCCACCCTTGACTGGCTTCATGTTGCACAACGCATCCAATTCCGTACCTTGTCCACACTTTCAAATCTCTAAACAATTTCTCCCCACTAGATCATTTCATCTCATGATCTCTTCTTTCCATTCATAAGCCGTCTGCATACTCCCTCCGGTCCTCCGCTGGCATTCGTCTGCATGCTCGGAAGACCCGCACTATGACTGATGACAAGGCTTTTTCGACTTCTGCCCCTCGCTTATAAACTTCCTGCTGTGACTAGAGGAACTACCACCATAGCCTCTTTCAAAAAGTCTCTGAAAGGTCACCTATTCCTCAATTAATTGAATGCCTCCTCTTTACTATTTTCTGCTACCTTTTTCCTATTTTCTGCTACCTTTTTCCTCCCCCTTCCGCTTCTTTTTTCATCTTCTCTTTCTCAGCGCTTTGTATCCTTTTGTCAAAAGCCGCGTTTTAAATGTCAGTGTATGTGTGTGTGTGGCTGCATATGTGTAAATTTACCATTTGAAAGTGATTGGCTCAAAAATTACTTTCTAGCAATTCTATGAATTACTACAAGGAAGCTACCCGGGTTTTGGGTACGAATGTGAATAAGCATTTGTAATTGTTACATTTCAGCATGAAAAGGCATCAGAGGACATGGTACGAACCATTTGTAAAAAGACTAAACTGGAGGAAGATGATGATATTGACGTTGACTTGATTTGTGACTTGATTCGCGGTGCACCTCCCGAGGTAAGTCGCAATTAAAGGGCTGAGCAGCGATTTGCTAATACGTCCATCGAGAGAAAAAAAAAAATCATATAAAAACATTCCATTGTCTTGGTATCTGTGTTACGATACTGGGACGGATGAGCTAATGTAGCCTGCAAGTGGTTGGCTTGAAATCTGTGTATTAAAGACAAGGAGTACATTAATCTGATTCGGTAATTTTTTTATAAAAATCTGTCATGAGATAAAAAAAGTCTTTCCTGCAAATGTCCCAAAGTTTGAAGCACGATACATCAGCTGTTTAGTTTACAATTAGATTTGTCATCATTGCATTATCAGGAGACGGCAAGATAAATTGTACAAACTTGTCTTTGATTTATAAGCTAAAATTTAGTATAATAAATTTCCACCATTTTTTAATCCTCTATAGCAATATCGCTGCTTATGGCTTTAAGTGCATATAATTTTGACTTGTATTAATTCACCCATTGGAAATGTGACAGGCAACTTGCACTGGGACATTCTCCTGATAGTGTCTCAAATAAGTTTTTA
The DNA here is from genome assembly GCA_023653785.1 of Ophioderma brevispina. Lineage (NCBI taxonomy): Eukaryota > Metazoa > Echinodermata > Ophiuroidea > Amphilepidida > Ophiodermatidae > Ophioderma > Ophioderma brevispina. Next base: position 28,760 of record JAMKCH010020197.1, read on the forward strand.
AGATGTATATGATGAAGAACTGTTCAGATAATTATGAGAAATGGGTTGGGGCACTTTGAGACTCACGTCTGGATTTGAATACAACATGTTAAATCAGCCTATTTGGGCATATTAAGTAGATTCAAATTTAAGTCCCATTTTCGAACTTGAAATGTGGGGAACTCTGGCTAGAGGACGTTTTCAAAATGCAGGCAAAATGCTAGAATATTGTATTTAAGCTAAAAACAGCTATCTGAGAGTTAAATTATGAATCAATTTTTGTGGTATTTCTTAATGCTACTTATTGTGTAATGTTTTTTTCTTCCATAATGTTGGAATGTATGAAATAAGTACCCTTAGAGGGCGCTTTTCAAATGGCCGCCAAAGTTCCAGGTGTGGCGGCCAAGCCTCATTTTTAGTCACCTCCACCAAAAATGTTCAAATGAAATTAAGAAATACTGAGTGGGAAACTCACAAACCATTTTGGGTGCCTTGCGTGGGTCGGTCATGAGGGTTCTCCATGACCCACATACGACTGTCCTCGTTCGTTATTCATACAAAAATTCATAAATAACCCTTCCAGTAGAGTTGATTCTTCAAACATATTCCTTGACAACATATACAAAATTCGGAATTTTTTCGTCAGATTTCCTTTACGTGCTAAAGCAATGGCGACGTCTGAAATTTGGATTTCTTGCCGCCCTCCCTGCAAAGTTCCATAATAGCCTTTTTTGGGCCGTATCCAATTAATTATTATTAAATACATATAGATCAAGTGGAGATGTTTGAAGGTATTTTCTTTTATATTTGTGAGGATGCTGAACAGGATTATTTTGATCCAAGCTCTAGGAAATGTGGAGAGCTCTTGCTAGAGGGCGTTTTTCAAATTGGCCGCCAAAAATTCCAGAAAACGTATATTAAAAGGTAGAATAGCTATCTGAGATCAAATATATTAATGCTACCGTATTTATTTTGTAATGCTACTTAAATAATTAGGAGTTATGATGGGTACCTCTAGAGGGTGCTTTTTCAAAATAGGTGCCAACAATTTAAGAAAATAGCATATTAAAGCTAAAAATAGCCATCTAAGAGTCAAAATGAAATCAATTTTGGGTGTTTCTTTAACCATATCTGTCTTTTTCTTTAGGTACCGCCACCGAAATTCACACAAATTTGGATTCAGGGAATGCGCACTGAATATCAATTGCTGCAGCAGTTTACATAATTTAGGTTTATTTAGAAAAATGGCAGAAAGAATCATTTGTTTCCATATACTTACATCATAAATCAACAAGATAATATTACAGATTGTAATTTAAGGATCAGTCAGAATATAAATATATGGTGAACAAGTGTTCCAACAGTTATTTCCTATATTGTAGATTATGGATTGTCTCTTGACTGTTTACAGGGTGCATCAAAAGAGAGGTGGGACCACTATAGGGATAGACACTTCCTCTACCAGATCGTGGCAAACAAGGACTCTGGCATAGATGTAGACAAATGGGATTACTTTGCCAGGGACTGCAAATCCACGGGATTGACCAATAGCTTTGACCATGATCGCATCATTCCTTTCATGAGAGTTTGTGATTGCAGTCGTAGAATTGAAAATGAAGAAGGGGAACTCATTGAGGTGGCAAAAATCAAAGAAATATGCTTTGAAAAAAAGGTAGGCTTTTCAATGGACGATGCAATTATAATAAGGAAATGAGCTTGTAGTTATAAAATTTTTAATTGAATGATCTTGACCCCAATACACATCTGAAAGTTTCATGCCGATATTTAAGCCGTTTTCAATGAGAGCTGAGAACATGATTTTGTAAGCAAGCCACCCCATAGAATACACTGTAAATTTAATACTGCTAGACCAAAATGAGATACATTTTTGCTCATTTTTTGTAAACCAAACATCACAGGGTAAATGAGAACAGTAGTAGTTTTCTCAGACACCAAAATTTTGACGGTATATTCTGAGGTCATGGGGTGGAGGCTATTAGTGTTCCGGCCAGGACCCTTTATTTTACACATGGCATACAGCAAAGCTTTTAATGGGGATGGTCTAATTTAATTCTTATTTTGATTGAATGACACTGATGCCCAATCCCAGTTTCATGGGAATATTTCGTTTTGTTTTGATATGTGAACTAAACGATTTTGTAAGGCCGTAGAATACTGTATAGAATTAATAGGTAAAGGGGACGGACCTGTGTACACAGGAACGGAGTGCCCATCTCTCTTTCGAAGCGATTGGGCCAGACTCCATCATATAATGTTGCTGTAGGGGGATCGCTACACCTCCTCTACAGCGAGTCTGTTACCGTCCCAACATGGAATAATGCCGGTACCCCATTTATACACCTGGGTAGAGAGGAGTAATTGAGGTAAAGCGCCTTACTCAAGGGCGAAACACATTGGTCTCAGTGGGGCTCGAACTCAAAACCTTTGGGGTGCGAGTCGGGCGCTTTGTCTACTGGACCACATGTAGAATTAATATTGGTCGAAACTATGGGAAATGTTTTCACTCATAACATCTAAACCATCTTTTAGCCCTAAGATTAAGATTTGCAGGGTAAATGAAAAAAATAGTAGCTTTCTTCAGGACATAAAGCTGACTACTTCTGGTAAAATCTGAGGTCTGGGGACAAGATTTTTACTGATTAGGCCATGGACCTTTAAGAGCCTATGTTTATCTTATCAAAACTGGCTGTGATTACATGTGTGATTCTCCATGTTCATGTGACCAACAGCTTAACATCCCCTCCGAAGGATGGGATATTTTTGTGGTTTGTTGGCCCAAGTCCCAAATGAACTAGAGCAGGATTTTTAATCAATAGTTCTTATTCAAAGCAAATTCAAAGCTGATTAATCCCTGAAAGGGTTTTCAGGATTTTTTTTTTGAACCTGAGCTTATGTAGGATAGTGGTGATCTATTAGATGTCTATGTGATCTGACACTGCAACATGTGTGTGTGTGTGTGTGTGCGCGTGTGTGTGTGTGTGTGTGCATGTGTGTGTGCATGTGTGTGTGGCAGCGCGTGCGAGGAAAACGTGTATAGGGTGCACCTACGGATGCTATCTCAAGTTAGGAGAAATAATATTTGTATTGTCTTCTACAGACAGATTGATGTCTATCAGTTTATATTTTGTTACGTGATATAATATAAATAAGGGTGTCAACTTAAAGTACGTATCAAATGAGATTGTATCTTCTGTTTGTTGAATTGCAACAAAGATGAAATCTTGCAAATTTATTTCTTGGCCGTCTATGGGCCGATTTTTATTGAAATCACTAGAGATCCTTTAATATAAAAAGGTACTGCGGGTGAGATTGTATTTAAAAAACGACAATTGTATGTGGTTTTATTTTTCAAATGTATTGATTTTCATTGAAATTTTTCTCATTGTGCAATTTTGGTGTAGGATACAAAGAATAATTAAAAAATACAATTGTTACCTTAACAGCTGCTGCGAGAACCTGAACTCTATGTTTATGGTGAGGTGGACCTCCATGACAGAGCATACCAACATCGAGTAGTCAAACTCATTGAAGCAATGTAAGTCTTGTATTAATTAACAAAGTTGTTTGTATGAAACCTGCAGCAGTCACGATTTGTAGTCATATGGTGATAGCTAGAAATTCTGAACACTACAACTGTCAGTTGACAATGAACAAAAATTGAAGTTGCACAAGATAATAGAACTTCTTTTCTGGTGTGTAGCTCATTCAGCAAAGCTCTGTCCAAAAGAGTACTATCTAGGTTCAGATAATAGAATTTAAACAGTTGATTTTCTACATATTGCTTTGGTTGAGAGGAAAGATAGACAACTGCACACACACACACCACACACACACACACACCTATACACACCACGCCACACACACACACACCACACACACACACATTCAAGTAGCCCTATTTTATTAGATTCCGCAGAACATCAGAACATGAACAATACAATCATCACAGTGGAACCCACAAAGTGCTAAAAAATTAGCAAGCGGAAATCCATATACATCAAGTTGTAAACCAAAACAAAATGAGCAGACCACGCAAAAGGACCAAACCCCATTAAGGACTTGGCAATGAAGTAGAGTCGGCCCCAAGGAGAGAGCTAACGTAGTGCAACGGCAAAACGCGCATCTTCCAGACAGGTTTAGAGCCTATGGCAGCACTAAGACTAAGGTACTTGGCGACGGCTTTTTACTTTGCGGTGGCTTATATACCGAGCATTTTTAGTTAAGCCCAGCCACCACCTTATGAACACATCCGGTAGCTCCTATAATAATAACGACAGTTTTTCACGTGTAAAAAGTGGTCCACATTGATGAGTTCACAAAATGGCAGGTAATATTCAAATTTTGTAGATAACATTGGTTGATGAATGCGTCAAATGGTGTAGAATTTTCAATGACAAAAACTTTCATTTCACTATTATCGATGACGATCAAGTCCGGTTTACGATGAATCAAATGACCATAAAGTTCTTCTGATTCGCTATTGAAACATGCGGCATGACCATTCTGTTATTGAAAACAATGAGATCTGAGTTTGTGATGGTAAGCTGATGATGAATATGGTTTACGATACGATCGTGGCAGTGGCGTAACCAGCGGGGGGGGGGGAAGCCCTCCAAACAGAACCCTTGCCCCCCGCCATCCCCCCAAAATGAATTTTTTGTACAGTGTCTATAGAGAAGGATTCAAATTTTCCCCCTCAAAAAATGCCTCGGCACCCCTTCTGCTCCTTCGTCTGTCTTGCCCCCCCCCCCATTTGCAAAGTCTGGTTACGCCACTGGATCGTGACGCCTGCTATACATATCTTGAAAGTTCATACAACCATTTAAAATATTGGATACCGTATCATATGGATTTAGGATAAACATGTGGATATTCGATGGGGTAATGAGTTGCACATCAAATGTTGCATACGACATTTGTAGATAAATTTCACCAAATCGTCCGTAATAGCAGTGTTCATGAGATACATGCATACATACATACATAGTATTGCAAGTGAAAGGCAAAAACTCAATTTGATGAAAATGATGACGCAAGGCAGCTTTTTTTGTACTTTTTATTTTTAATTTGGTGTTTCAGGGTCTCTGATGTCTTGCATGAGTATTTCTCCAAAGTTAAAAAAGAGGAGTAAGTATACATTTACTTTAAATTGGTTGTTTTCTTGATTATAATAGGTGTTATCATTATTATTAAAATGTAAGTTGTCAAAAGTATATAATTTGGTCTTTTGAATATAACCCTGTTGATCAAGTTGAATCTGGCCTTTCATATTCATATTTGGATTCATTTGGGTCTAACTTAAAACCATTGGTGTTGATTTCATATAGATTCTTAAATAATTTGTTGGATTAAATGTCATGAATTTTGGCCATCCGGCTGTACTTCTGTCCTTTTTTCCTTCGATGCCAATGTTTTTTCACATTCCATGTATGTTTTACTGGAAGAAATTGAGCATTATTTTTTTAATTTTTGTGTAGATTAATACATTGGGTATAGATATACATATGGTTGTAGTCCATTTGCTTCACTGGTGCTCGGGATAGTAAGTTTCAGATCATATGCTGATATATTGATTAAACGTGGGTCTTGACGTTGGTTTCGGGTGGATGTACAACCGGGATTCTGCAAACCTTGAAAATTTACCATGTGTGATTGAAAACAATCCTAAAAAGTATTCAGAAGGTTAAAACATTTCAAGATAATTTGATTCCATATTCATTTAAAATACCACACAACGCATTTTTGTCTACAAGTCTACACAAGTCCATTACACAAATTCTTTGCTTTGATACCCTTCAAAAATCAAGAAAATTGGCCAATATTTCATTATTATGAAACCAATTCACAATAAACAATTCAAATGCAACATTATTCCTTCCTTCTTTTTCTACTACGTATAATTAGCATGCCAGAGTTTGACACAATTAAAGACACAATAGCTACATGGATTTTACGGAAAACTAGACGATCGCATTATAAGGCATCATAGAAAGGTCCAAAAATAAAGCCCTTAAAGTTCACCGGAAATATGGGAACGGATTCAGAAGCGGGAGCTCTACCAGTGCATTGGGGAAATACAGGATGCAGACAGGAAGGGTAGGCTTACTTTATTTCATTTATCACAATTTTTAATATACAATTTTAACATTATGCTTTCTGATTGCACTTAAAATTTCAGTGAAAACTGTCTTAAGGCATATTTTCCAGTTTCAGGATACTTTGTCCACTGTTGTCTGTTGTGTCGTCTGCTTAACCCTTTATCGACACGGGCCAATTCTAGTTCGTAATATGCACATATGTCAGTGGCTTTATAGTGGCTGTCACAAAATCTGCAGTCATTTGGAAGCCATCTAAAAGATATCAGCAAAGACTAGCCTTGTTTGACTAATCTTAGATGCAGTTTTCATTCTGATTCTGACTATGCACTGGAAACTTTAATAATTTGACCTTTTGAAACAAAATTTTGACAAAATTTTGACCGTTGAGCAACTGGAGTCGCCGTGTTCAAAGGATTAAAGAATATCTGGGGCGGGCGCACTGGTTTTAATTTGGGAATAAACCACTTGCTTACAAAGCACATTTGGAGTCAATATCCATTTACGAAAAAAGGCCGCGCAAACGTGTTTTGTATGTGTGTGTATTTCCTTTCTTACCTCTTTTCCGTGTTTTCCGATTTTATCTTTTGCTTGTGTATGTGTGTGTGCTAGGGCTGTGGCGTGCTGTGTGTTTTTATGCGATTTTATTAAAAATCCATGTATATACTTTCTTACATGGGTGCAGCGGTCTCCAAAAGTAAAAAACCAACAAAAACCCTCAGTTTTACTCCTGAACATCATCTTCTAAGGCCATCTAATATCGCAATTTGGTGCTAAAAAACACATAAAACTTTATCTACCACCCATTTCTATTGGACGTGACCGATAATCATTTTTTATTAATTTTGACCCGTGGGCACTCCGGTATCGTAGCCATAGGCCGCTCAATAGCCTTTACTGTGTGTTGTATAGGGAAATGCAAACCTTGAAATGATTTTTCTCAAAAAAATTGTTTGAACACTAAGAAAGGAATTTCATTTTGACATGAAAAACATAATCAAGGTACGATTTATACTTATACAAAAAAAAAAAAACTTATCTTTATAGCGTTGATTTTGCTGAATTTGGGGCAAACACTGTCCTGGCCTAATAATCGGACTGAGTGACAGTGCCACCACATCCTTCAACGGGCAGCGCCAACTCAGCTGGTTTTCCTTTAAAAGAATATCTGGGAGGCCGCACTGTTGATTTGGGAATAAACCACTTGGGCTGTACAAGCCAACATTTGGAGTTCAATATACCTTTACGAATGCGCCACACGTGTGGTGATCGTTGTTGTATTTCCTTTCTTACTTCTTTTTCGATTTTAATTTTTGCTGTGTATGTTGTGGTGGCGTATCTGTGTGGGTCCGTGCGTGGTGGTGTGTTTATGCGATTTTTTTAAAAATCCATACCTATAATTTCTTACATGGTGCAGCGGTCTCAAAGTCAAAAAAAAAAAACCAACAAAAAACCCTCCAAGTTTTACCTCCTGAAACTCATCTTTCTAGGCCGTCTCACGATTCGCAATTTGGGGCAACAACCCATAAAACGTTTACACCCTTTCTTATTGTACGTTAACCCGATATCAATTTGGTAAGGAATTTTGAACCCTTGGCACTTACCCGTATAAAATAGCCATAGGCCGCTCAAATGCGCCTGGACTGTGTGTTGGTATACAGGCAATGCAACTTGAAATTGATTTTTTCGCAAAAAAACTTGTTTGACAGACGACAGGAATTTCAATTTTGGACATGAAACATCAGATCAGAGGTAACGATTTACAACGTTATTTAAACCCTTTCGACACGGGCTAATTCTGTATACGTAATATGGCACATATGTCAGTGGCTTTTAAGATGGCGGCACAAAAATGCTTGCAAGGTCATTTTGGACAAGCCTCTCAAAAAGAATAATCGCAAGACAGCTTGTTTGGACTAACTTTAGGAAATGCATTTTTTCATATCTGATTCGGAATATCACTTGAACAATTAATAATTTTTGACCTTTTGAAACAAAATTTGACAATTTTGACCGTTGAGCGACTGTAGTCGCTTGCCGTTTCAAAGGACTTAAGGCAGGAGACACATAGGCATCGATTTTCAAACAGCTGTTCTATTTAGAACATTTAATGTGACAATCGTGTTTTATTTAGTCTTTCAGTTATTAATGCATATAATATTTTTTTATCTTTAATTCGATGACAGAAGTTTTCCAAGTAATGACATTCTTGAGGCTGGCTACTGCAATGGAGAGCCTTACCCATATCTACAAGGATGGAAAGCAGATGGTGTGGATTCCTTGTATGTATAAGTAATTTGTGCAGTCCAAAGCCTCAGACCCATAGCTTTAAACGTTTGACTTCTGGGGTTTTGTTGCCATAGTAGAAATTTTGGCTCTTGGCTATAGTTATAAGGTATAGTCATATAGGTAGAGATTATATTGAAGATAGGTTTTGTGACTTGTGCCTGAATGCTGATCGGTAATCTTGTCCGCTATTTGGTTTATATAAAAACAATGATGTATTTTTTTATGATTTATTTTATTTTAGTCTTATTTAGCCTCTGGTTAATCATTCAGTGTTCAGCAGACCGTGCTTTCCAATGATGCCCCGGGATCCAGGACGAATTGGGACAGCCAGGTTTTTTTACCCTACTCTTATATCGGAACTGGCTGCGATTACATAATACAGGTGTGATTCTCCATGTATATGGGCCCGACGGCTTAACGTCCCCTCCCGAAGGACGGGTATTCTCATGATTCGTTTGCCCACAGTCCCTATTACCCAGGGGAAGGCAGAATTCCAGTTTTAATTATAGTCCTTACAATCAAATCCGCAGTAGTACCACGAAGCCAGATTAAATCCCTCAATGGCCCGCCGTCTAGCACCAAGGGCGAAAACCCCGGCCACGCTCTCCCTATACCTTGTAAACTTTCTGGAGTTAAATAATCCGAAGTATATAGATTTTTTTTGTTCTGTGTAGGGTGCGACAATTCACTTGCCCAACTCCTGATTTCAGCTTTATGTAGGGATGAGTTGTAGCTCATGGTCAATTAAAAATTATGCTGTGTCCTGAAAGATTAAGTTAATGGTCATCTACACACAGCTAGTGTGCTGAGTTTGTTCGAACTAATTTTCCACTGAATAAACTGAATCCTTGCCTTGTGCCATTGACAAATGACAATCATTATTTTTGTAAACAGGAATACAGTCAGTCGGCAGGTCACCCAAGTACTAATATTCACAGTGGAAATTGTTGGACAGTGTCATTTGGCATGAGCTTGCACAAATAGGCAATACGCAAACGAGCATGCTATTGGCCACATTCCCCCACACACGTCTGCATTTTAATGAAATCAATGAATATTAAATGCCCATGTTATATCATGGAAGAAAGAGATAGAAGGAACCACAACGACTACCACAATCCGATTTTAATCTGTTTATCCATTCGCCCGCACAAAAGGAACGGATTCAACAGCGACCCTTTAATCATAATCCCTCTGCCCTGCCGCAACCGATGATCATCGAGTAATCATGAATGTAGAATTTTTGGAAAACTCTATGTCCGAACACGTAAAAGTGTAAAAGTATATTGCAACATGTTCCGGCTGTCTCCGGTGTGTATTTGTTGTTGTTTTCGTTATATAAGAAGTTATGTACATCGTTATAAATTCAGCTTTACTGCCCAAGACTGTGAAAAATAAAGGATGAAAGTTTGACTAAATTTGAAAGTTGGACCGGGGGGAGGGCCGTCTTGGATTTCCGTTGGGCACCCAGGCGGTGGCGGTCAAGCCTCATTAATTATAGCAATTCACCAAAAATGTCAAAAGAAATTTCAGCAATACCCCTGAGCAATACGGAGTGCAAACCACAAACCAATTTGGGTGCTTTGATGTGGGTCGGTCCGATGGGTGTTCCCATGACCCACATACGACCCCGTCCTCGTTCGTTAATAAAGGGACATAATGGCATGGAAACATTTGACATAATGAAAAGGACTCTTACCGAAATCACTTCCACGAGTTTGAAAACAAATTATGTCAATTTTTTTCATGCCATTATGTCCCTTTCACGCTTGAGATAAAAATATGACATATGCATAAGCTTGATAAGTATACTTTTTCACGTGGCCTTACTTAAAAACAATTGGATGCGTTCCCACATGAAACAACTTGCCATTGACACAAATTATGAAGGTGAATTTTGTGATATCCTCAAGGAAAGGTTGTTCCCAAAATTTCAGGTGAATTTTGTGATGTCCTCAAGGAAAGGTTGTTCCCAAAATTTCAGTGGCCAATGAGAAAAAGTCCAGGGATTAGGCTATGAATCACAAAATAACTTTTAATGTTTTGCATATTGTAACAATGTTGGTTCATGGGGAAAGGGTTGTTATAGTGAAGAAATAATTATCATTTTATTGTTTTTTTAAGTATGTACTTTGCTTTTTTGAACATATAATTATTGTTAAAATTGTTATATCACTTCAATCTCGCATCACATTCGTAGCTGTGCCTAATTTTAAAATCATGTGTCATTAGTGGGGCATATTCCCATTTAAATCCATAGATGGATCTTTAGAAATTAACATTGCTTAATCAAAAATCAAATCTTTAGTAATATCATTGATGTTCTTTGGCTGTGTTGAGAGTGTTTGGTTTGGAAGAAGGGGGAATGGTAGGTGTCAACTGAAATCCCTACAAGGACACATGTTAGAAATCTGTTTTTTAATAATAGGATCATGTATACGATTATGGAATGAAAGCTGAGAACCCTTTGCTACATGTCCACTTCTGCAAGGAAGGTAAAGATGAAGGCTTTCTACTGACTGAGGATGAGGTAGGTTTGATGCATAGGAGTACCCCGATTCCGTCATTCGCCAAACTTTCGGGTACCCATGCTCGTTCATAGGATAACGAATAATAATAAAAGGCGTTTCCCAAAGTCAATTTCGTGAATTTTATTTTTTTCCGTGAAATCACAAATCGTTATGTTTTCATTTGGAAAGTTTACGAAATTCTGAAAGAGTAGTCGCAGAACACTCTGTATTAATACAATTTTATTTTTGATCCTGGATTGCGTGATTTTCGCCATGGATTTTATACTGATAACGGCTTTCATTTAGCATGGTTAGGCCTACAATGGAATGGTAAGTTAATGTATCTATTTCCTTTCCTTTTGTGTCATTAATGACTGTATTTGCCATATCGTAAGCATTACCATACCATTTTGTCTTTTGGTGAGATAATATTTTTTAAATTTTGCATTTGCTATGCTTTAAAATGATATATAATTTGTTTAGGTAAATTTGTTTAAAGCTCCCCCTTCTGGTGAAATTTTTATTGTTTTTCACTGTTTTTTTGTGAACTTAAAACGTCCATTTCTGAAAATAACCATATTGTCAGTTAGAACCTTGTAATTCTTAGATCAAGATATCGTGTTATCGTCTTTTGTTTGAAAAGGTTGGTAAATTTAAAATATCATAATTTCACCAAAAAAGATAATTTTAAGCCCCAACAGTTCGTGATTTCGCGGATAAAAGGGGTGCGTTTTTTACACCAAAAATGTGAAATAATGTTCAATTCCTACGCACAATCATGGGTACCTTAAATTTTGATGAGTGACAGGAAATGGAAGGCTTTGTGTGTTTGAAGAAGAGTCTTGAAATGAATTCGTGAGAGATGGATGAGCTGGTGTGTGAATGAAATGAGGGAGGTGTGTGCTTTTGGGGTGCATTGAAATTAATAAGGCGCCAATAGATTTGTATGCAGTCTAATGAGTCAGCCTCTCAGACATAAACGGATGGGAGAGGGTGTTTGGTTCACTTTATGTTTGAAGTGGTTGGACTCTAAAATTTTCCGGGGAACACGATCCCACCGGCCGTCCGTTTTTTTTGAAAAAATGTGCCCCCAAAAAAAAACAAAAAAAAAAAAGTGCTTTTTCCGGGAGGGTTGGGGGGGTTCCTCCCATTTTGGGGTCGACATACCTTTTCACAATACCTGTGGGTCACTTTTGTTATTTTGGTGTTGCACTGTATAGGTTTTCAGCCATGACAATCGATTGCAATCATTTTCAAACATCCAAAATGGCTTGCCGTATGCCTGAAACAGTCAAAATGGCGCCCCCAAAATACACTTCTAACCCAAATGAGAAATATGCATGTGTGTGTGTACTAGCAGTTCTAATGATTTTAGTGTCAATTTAGATGTGTTTGGGTACAAAGAATACATTTTTGTCGTTTTCAAAATTCAAAATGGCCGTCAAATACAAGAAAATCCAAATGGCTGCCATGAAATGACGCATAAATTGGCCAAAGTATAGTTATGGCATAATACACCATACGTTTGAACTCAAGTGTATGTTTTCTATCTCTCTAGATACTACTTGACATATTCAGCAAATTACAACAGTTTTTGAATATCCAAAGTGGCTGCCGTTTGCCTCAAAATTCAAAATGGCATCCAAAATGTCACTTTTTTGACCAAATGGTCATTTCAAGGGTCAGCCGATGCCAATTGATTAAGCTTGCCCTCTGCAGTTGTAGCCCAATTAATAGTTTTGCCCCTCTACAGTGGTCTTTCGTGGCGCGGTGCTATAGCCCCGGTTGACGAACCTCCATATGAAATGTATATTGGTTGTAAGGCTTGCGCTATCCAAACGTCGGCCTTCAGTGACAGAGGACGTGAAAACCTTGGGTCTTTGGTGTGAGAAGCCAAACAATCCGAATTGCCGGGGGTGACGTAGGTATGATGGTTAATAGGAGGGGCAAAAAATTAAGTTTTCGGGTGACAAATTTTGCTGATAATCTTCTCAAAAATTGAGTCTTTGGGTGAAAGTTTTTTGCAAAATTTTTTGAAAATTTAATTTTTTAGGTTTTTTCTTTTTTTAAATTAAAAGCAAAATTTGGGGTTTTTTTGGTATGATTTGCCAAAAATGGGGTCCTTTGGGTGAACCTTTTTTTTTTTTTTTTAAGGGGGGAGCCCCCCCCCCCCCCCGGTTGTTGGCCTCACTGATATTAACATGGCATTTATAATATGCAGCACATTAAATTAATTGCACTTGGATGGTATTTCTTGTTCCTATATTATTAAGCCAAACAATTTGATCTCAATAATGCCAAGTTAAAGACCCTAACGTGCATTTTGTGATCCTCCAGCCCTCGTCCCCTCCCCCCGACTTGCCTAAAAGTTGAGATTTCATATCACCTGAACCGTTGGCTAAGTTAGGTTGTGCCTAATCATACGTTTAAATTCAATCTACTCTGGAAGAAATTTTCGCAATTTTGTATTTTCCTTCTGTCCGAAATTACAACACAATGCAGCGTGATACAAAGCCTTTTCCATAAAACATCAAAACTAACTGTCAGAATCACGCTGAAATTTTTAAAATAATCTTTCTCGTCTCGGCGATATCTAAACAAGCCAAAATTACATTTAGGTCAATGTTATCACATAATGCAATAACGATAAAAAGATTAAGAACACAACATCGCATATAATTATAATTTTGGCTAAATTAATTTTGTCATTTGGGATGGAATTTTTTTTCTGGTATATCCAAGCAATTATTTCTGACTTTGTGGGCCCAAATCATACAATAAAAAGGGGCGGGTGCCAGGGTCAAAATCATAGGAGTGGGGCGAAACATCATCTGGGGGGCGAAACAGTACAAAATGAACCATTGTGGTTAAAAAAACCCTAATATTTTTGTGGGCAATTATTGGCGTAACCCCCCCCCTTTTTTTTTTTTTTTTTTTTTCTTTTTTTTTTTTTTTTTTCCCTAAATTTTGAAACTCCTCGGGGTGGGGGGGGCAGCCGCCCATGCCACCCTCCTGGCGCCACCCCTGCTTGAAATAATTTTCTATATGTTCACTAGCTATGTATGCGTCTATCCTCACTCCACAGTCATTTAAAAATGGTTCAACCACTGTCATCCAAAGACCCAATTTTTGTTGGAAAAATTTCACCGTCAATACCCTATTTTTATGAGGTCAAATGTTTGTATTACCTGACCTAGGCCGCCGAGTTTGTTTATTTATATCCGTCCCCCCAGAGTAAGATAGAATTTTGATTAGGCCACAACCCCCTTACCTAGGCCAACGATTTCAGGGATATGAAAATCTCAGCTTTATATTTATTAGGTAAGTCGGGTAACCGACATGTGAGCCTAGGTAGTTAGAGCGTTGCCTCCACAGTCGGGAGGTCGCGGTTTCGAATCGCGGCCTGTGTCGTCCCAAGACGTGGTACCTAACTCCCTTCTTTGTCAGACCTCGCCTTTTAATAAGAGTAGGAAGTAAACACGCGGGTTACCAGAAGACTATATACCCCCCTACTGTAGCTTTCGCTGTACTTGGCAAACGTTAGACTATTTTTAAGCTAACGAGCCTGGAATGTAGTGACAAAACCTTTTTTTGGGACTTAAAAAAAAAATTCAATCCGTGAAAAGGCTTACCTTAAAATAATCCTTTGGTTTTGAATATAAAACTTTACATGAGTTAAACTGTTTATCAACATCATTTCAAAGAGTTCTATTTGAATCTAAAGGACATTGTTTTTTAATCCTAAAGGTTTTGTCACTAATTCCAGTTCACCTTAGACTTCAAATAAATCTAAAGATTAAGAGAGAGATAGCACCTCCTTCTGTGCGGCCATTTTTACGTGGGACCCAGAGGTTTAGGATCACACATGCATCTTTAGGCTTTAACTTGGTCATTGCTATTGAGATATTTTGGCTTATATAGAACAGAACACGTCTTGTGCATCATTTATGTACTGAAATATATATAAATGCCATGTTGATTATCAGAGTGGCACGTAGGCCTGTGTAAGGCTCTTAAGTCCCACATTTTCAGCATCGTTGTCACCCACGACCCCATTTTACAAAAAATTTCAGTCAATAACCCTTTTTTGCAATCTCTTACACTTTACACAAAGAACCATCCCCCCAATTTTTTGGAAAATTTTTGCCAAGCCCTGTATTTTTTAAAAATTTTGGCAAACTTTCACCCAAGAACAATTTTTTGGGAAGATTAGCAAAATTGTCACCCAACAACTCCCATCCTATTTTGGGGCAATTTGGTGTTCTCTTCACCCAAAGACCCCCATCGTTTGCACATCCTCTTGTCACTCTGAGTGCCGCTGATTTGGGAAGCGCCCAGCCTTACCACCTATAGTAATTTCATATGTGAGTGTTTCCCCACCGGGAAGCTATAGCACTCGCGCATAGGGGGTCAAACTATTAATTGGCCTACAACTGGGGACATACTCCCCACCTTGGAGCGACGCATATGCCCTCTGTAGTCTCTTAAGACCACATTTTCATCAATCGTTGTCACCGAAAGACCCCATTTTGTTAAAAAAGTTCGCCCCAGACCCCATTTGTTTGGGTGGCAATCTTTACCACTGTCAACCGACGACCCTCACTTTTTTTAGGGAAAATTTTGAAATTTTTGGCAAAACTCACCAAGACACCTTTTTAGCAAGAT
This sequence comes from Ophioderma brevispina, assembly GCA_023653785.1. Lineage (NCBI taxonomy): Eukaryota > Metazoa > Echinodermata > Ophiuroidea > Amphilepidida > Ophiodermatidae > Ophioderma > Ophioderma brevispina. The sequence continues at coordinate 44,319 of JAMKCH010020197.1, forward strand.
TAGCAAATTGTCACCCCGAAAACCACTTTATTGGGTGGGGGGGGGGGGCATTCGGATGTCTCTCAACCAAAAGACAACCCCCTTGTTTCACTTCCCTTGCACGGAATGTCCAGTTTTGGGAAGCGCCAGCCTTACCACACCCAATATACATTTTTGTTTTTTTTTCAATATTTGAGTGTTCGTCACCGGGAGCCTATAGCACTTCGCGCACGAGAGATCCTTACTGAGGGGGTTCAAACTATTATTGGGCTACAACTGCAGAGGGCAAGCTTAATCAATTGCCATCAACTGACCCTTGAAAGGATCACTTGGTAAAAAGTGACCTTTTGGACGCCCATTTTAATTTTGAGGTACAGACAGGCATTTTGGATATTCAAAACTTTTGCATTTAACTGGATAATGTCAAGAAGTACCTAAGAATAAAACAATAACACTTAAGTTCAAACTGGAGGGGGTGGTGTATATGCCATAACTAATAATTTGGCCACATTTATGCATCATTTCATGGCCAGCCATTTTTGGATTTTTTCTGTATTTGGAAATTTGACGGCCATTTTGGAATTTTGGAAACCACAAAATGTGATTCTTGTAACCCAAACACACTAATTGACCTAAAAATCATTAGAACTCTCTGCTATACAGCAGTGTCCATATTCCCCATTAATTAGAAAGTGTAAGTTTTGGCGCCATTTTTGAATGTTTCAGGCATACGGCAAGCCTTTTGGGATTTTGAAAATGATTGCAAATCGATTTGATCATGGCCTGAAAAATATATTAAATGCACATCAACATTTACAATAATTGGCCACAGGATACTGACAAGTTAATTCGTCGAACCCCCAAAATGGTAGCACCCCCGGAAAAAGCACTTTGGGCACATTTTTTTCAAAAAAACGCGGGGCCGGTGGGATCGTATTCCCCGTAAAATTTTAGTATAGAAACCACATCACGTCTGAGAGGCTGAATAAAAGCCGGTGGAGGTTTTTTTCTGTTCAATGCTATTTCATGTAACGAGAGAAGAAAGGGGGGAGAGTGTGTTGCAGTAACAGCTTAATAAATAAGATAAGTATACGACAACAGGGAAGTACGTCTTACCCCACATATTAGACCAGGTCCAATCGACACAACAATGCCATTTACGATGGCTCCAGCAAGAAGCAGTCCGGTGATGCCCTTAAGCTGTCCAATCGGTCATTTATCAAATTTGAGAAATTCCTAGGATTCACTGAAACCTTGAAGTTGGTAACATAAATTTTTTGTTCCTGATGGAAATCCGAACGAAATTATTATTTCAACAATTATTATGATATTGCTCTCAGATCCTTTAATTTTCAGCACTCAATTTTCAACCAAGCCCCTTTGAAGGCAGAAAACATGGAGCTACTGGGCTACTCTTCTTTTTACGACAATGCATAAGGCCCTGTGTACTCATTTAAAATTTTTGGTTTGGAGTTAACCTGGTTTAATGTTTTCCCTTTGACTTAAGATAAAATCAAAGGTAGTATTGAATACTTTGAGAATTTGAAATTGAATTGAAAAGAGGGCGTTTTGTAGGGTATTAAAAACTGACAAACATAGGAGCTCCCTAGGGGCCAATGCTCATGCAACCTAATCGAGGATGCCCCCCCAGACATTTCCCCCCATCCATTATTTCACTTTTTTTGGTAGCTAAGTCATCCATACCAAGATGAACCATCATTCTAAAAATGCTCTGCAGCTATTATTCATATCCATTGTGTAATCATATAACCAAAGTTTTCCTTTGGGATTGGTTAAAAAATAGATAAATTGTTTAAAATGCATTATTCATTACAGATGCCACCCACGCTTCCCAGAAAGATCCGGTGCCGAGACGAGAGATGTCAGATTGTACTCGAGAACCAAGATTCCAAAAAGACAACTACAATCAATCAAAGAATCGGTCACTGAAAAAGATCTTGTGAGCTTGCAAACTACCTGCATTCAAAACTCCAGTAATAAAGGACGGAACTACTTCCAAATCAGCCCGAAATCTAAAAATCTACAGGATATAATAAAGAACGAAAGGGTCCAACAGCCTACGGTGATCTAAAAAAAGGGTCAGGAAAAATCTTGCAAAGGTCAACCCCCTGAATCAACCGTGGGGGGGGTCGCACCTGAATTTCCGTCTATATACAAGCAATTGCAAGTTTCTCTTTAATAGCAAGGATGACTAAAATGGTTCTATAAACATTAGAAAATGACTACCAACCTGACGATCACCGGCAAAAAGGGAGGTGCGTTAATTTTTTCGTTGTTAGATTCAGGGGGAAAATCCCCCGAACAACAGACAGGTTGTCCGATCCGTGCTTTTTTTAAAAGTGGGAAAAAATGCAGTTAAGGGTAGGGACATATAACTTTTTTTAAATGATATTGTTTGTTTTCATGTTTGTGGCTTAGAAATCGTCGTCCAGAGGTGTATTAAAAATGCAAACCTTGTTGTTGTTGGTGGTGGTGTGTCGTTAAGGAATTGAGTAGCCAGAAATTAATAGTTCTGGTACTATTGCTATGTTTCAGTATATACAAAGGATAAGCAAAGGATGGGGTTGAAAAAGGGTGATCCAAAGTCAGTGGGTAGAAGGCGGGGGGGGGGGGGCAGGTTGCCCCCTGATGACATTTGGCCGGGAAAAAAAAAATTGCAAAATCAGGTTAAATCAGCCGTTTTAGCCTTGAATGGGGAAATTGGCCTTTTGACCCCCTGAGAGGGGAAAATTCCCAAGCTGGGAATGGGCCCCCTCAGAGCGGGCAGCCCTGTTACGCCAACTGTAAAAGATGCCGGTCTTTGTTCACAGCTATACTGTATAGTAGACCAGAAATGTAAAGAAAAGTTGAGGGGAAAAGAAATGCAAATTAAGTGATTCAGTAGCCACATCTTACATTTTGTACAAGAAGCTTTTATTTCAACTAGACAAAGAAGTTACGTTATCTAGGTTGAAAGTAAAAATTTCTGCTCGTGCGAATTTAATATAAAATGCAGTGGTATATGAGGAACTGAAAGATACAAAAATTAAAACCGATGTTGAATTAACGGTGCAATGAGGATTCACAAATTGAAAGTACAGATTTTTGGCCTGATGCAAAGTTATCTCCTATACTGAAATGATTGAAAGCAATGATAGCACAGTTGTTATTGAAGAGCGCCCCCTATTTCCAAAATTTGAGATTTTACCGTTTGCATGGTAACTGGATAGTCAACTATATCCAGTGAATGTGTTGTAAGCTTCGAAAATGTCTATGTTAGCAAATGGAAGAATTTTTAATTAGAATTATTAATATCGGGATCTCCCGATAATAATTCAAAGACTGCTGGAAACGTCCTACTTCCAATATGAAATAGTCGGGAATTAGCGCCATGTACATATCTTCGCTCATCCATATGTGTCTTGATTGGTTTAGAGGTCCTTTTCTGAGTGTGTCGGCACCTACTTTAGCATCATGAACAGGGAAACATAAATTTAGCATTTCCAGCTCTGCCGTGAAGTACATCTGGGATCCCAATTCACTTACAAAATAGATTTTTTATGACAAATACGCATTTTTGACCATTCTCGTTTTGCAGTGTAGTTTCCTAGACAATACCAACATAACTGTGCAAAAACAGGGTGTCGGGGGCAACTTTCAAAAAATGTGCTGTTTTGCTTTAAGCTGAGAAATGGTTCTTTGGGACAAAAATGGGTTTATTTTTTGAAATTTCTAATTCCTATAGGAGCAAATTAAAAAGGAAAGCCTATGTTTATAGTTGAAATATAAGCAAATCAAAATCCACCTTTTTCCTTCTTTCAAGACATTTCGTAGCTAATTTAATACAAAGGTATGAAACTTTATTGTTGTCTATTTATGTGAAATGACAACAATATGGGGTGCCTTAAATTCGTTGCACCTTTAATCTGGACCTTTACCAGGTGTCATTTATTTTTTAGCCGCCCGTATTATATTTTGCAACGATTGCATAACCTGTATATCCTATTTACCTTCCTTGGGTCAGTGACATCCATGAAGTCCAGGACAGTTATTTTACGTCTCTTTTAAGTGCGCGCCCAATGCTTGTGATTTAAAGGTGAACGAGGATTCACATATATTGGTGTCCTAAAAATTTGAAAGTACTTGTTTTTTTGCCCTGATGTAAAAGCTTCCATCACAAATATTCCCATCTAAAAGGACTTAGGCGGGAAATGTTGCGTGGTAAAAACATGTGAAATTTAAATTTCGTATGGAGCCCAAATACGACTTCATCCCTAATGTTTATTGAAAATATAAGCAAATCAAAAATCACCTTGTTTCCTTCTTTCAAGACAATTTCTGTTAGCTAATTTAATACAAGGTATGAAATATATGATGTCTTATCTAGGTGAAATGACTAACATTTTGGGTGCCTTAAAATCTCTCGTTGCACCTTTATTGGAATTTACAAGCGTTCATTTATTTTTTAGCCGCCTTATTATATTGAAAAGATGCATTACCCTTATATCCATTTACCTTCACTGGGTCAGTGGACATCAATGAATTCAGCAGTTATTTTACGTTCTTTTTAAGTGCGCGCCCAACGCTTGTGATTTAAAGGTGCAACGAGGAGATTTCACATATCAGGGTCCTAAAAATGAAAAGTTACTGTTTTGTTGCCCTGATGTAATCGGTGCCATCAATAATATCCCATCTAAAAGGATTTAGGATGAGAAAATGTTCTTCTTTGGTTACAAAAGTGTGAAACATTTCCTAATTTCGGGGTATATTTTTTTTTTTTTTTTTTTTTTTTTCTTTTTTTTGGAGCAAAGAGAAATTCCATTTCTGTTTTATTATTGAATTATAAGCGAATCAAAATTACCTTTTGTTCTCTCTGCTTTTAAGAACCTTCTGATGCCAAATACAGCGTTAGAAACTCTATTGAGTGTCAAATTTATAGAAAATTACTAGTATGAAACAATATTTTGGGTTTCTCAAAATCTCTCGTTGAACCTTTAAAAGAGGGACCTTGCTTACACACTGATTGGCATTGACTCAAGGAAGGCCAATGGAGCATGATATGTAGGGGTCTAGGTTCTGTAGTGTTACGAGGCACAGCAACAATACCATGGTCGAAATTTTGAACCAAAATGATTGCAGGTTTTGGCTATAGAAGCAAAAATGGTGTATCAAAGACCGTAAACCCATTATGTGTGGTCATGGTGTGGCTCACCACAGAGCTAATGCTTCGTGTTTGGCTATAGAAGCAAATCAGTGTATCACATAGGCCATGAAACAACATTGGTGATGGTGTGATCTAACCACGTTGGCTAAATTGCTTCAGTGGGTGGGTTATTAGAAGCAAAAGTGTGGTGGTATCACAATGGCCCATAGAGCACATTTGTGGTCATGGTGTGATCCACCACTTTGAGATAAATGTTTGCTTCAATGGGTTGAATATTGGAGATCAGGCTGCCACTCGATGTCAAACACTGCAACCATGTTTGCAACAGGTTGAGGCGATGGTGGGCTTGCCACATTGCTAGAATCAGAGTTTGCGGGATTTGAACCATCACGATGGCAAAAATGTAAATATTTAGTCATTGATTTCTTCACCTGAAAATTCATCTGCAACAGCACTAGTACAATATCGAACTAGTCCAAAAACCCATCAAAATACAAACTATGTCTCCATTATGTCGAGTGTCTTTCAACGTCATGATTTCCTTGAAATCCTTCTTCAAACGTTTTTGATGGTCCAGTTTTGCCCATTGTTCTAGTGGTCGCATTTATGAGGCCTTGGTCATTATGATGTGCTCGCGTCTGTGCACATCAAAGGCCTGTACGTTTTATCCGAGTTCAATTACTCGTCACCGCAAATGCATGAGTGGAACATCGGGTTAAATTTCGATATAGCCTGGCCTCACTGGTAACAACAGTTGCTAGGAAATGGTTGAAATGGCCATGAAAGATTACTAATTTGGACTCAGTATGGTTAGTATTCTTTGGATAACCCAAATAATGATGTTTGTAAATATCTTTTCTGCCAGGCGATTTCGTGCTGGGCTACTTTGTGAAGGATAATGAAAATGAAAACAAAGTAGATGCTAAGGGGAAAACGGAATCAGTTTGAGCCCCCCGATTCTTTCTCGGTGAATATCTACTAGAGGAGATAAGGCGCACGTGGTTACAAATGATATCATTAAAAAATAAGAAGGTTAGCAATTTTGTAGAAGAAGAGTTGTTACATCTAGAAAAGATAGCTTTCTTATGTTCGGACATACACCATAAAAATCTTGTCAAAATGAACCACTTTTTCATTTTATTCACGGATTGGTACTGTCTAAGCTGTCTTTAAACAAGTATAAGGGCTGTCATTATCGGTGGAAGGGGTCCCCAAATGTGGATTGACCCATACCATTTTTTCGTGACCCCTGACCTCATTTATTCTTTACTCCTTGTAAAGCACATTATTTTCTTTATGACCATACCCCTCTACCCAGTAGTACAAGAATGAGAACCGTCAAATATAATTTTGTTTAATACAATTACATTGTTAGAATGTTATTACGTCAATTGTGCTATATATAAGCACTGCAGAGAGGGAGAGAGTGAGGAGAGAGAGAGGGGGAAATAGAAAAAAAAGAAGAGGGAGAGAGACGTGAAGATGAATAGCTCTACAGATTGCATGATGGAAATGTGCTTATTTATGTTTGATGATTTTGACCCCCTTATTCAATGAATAATTTATATGGGCGAACCCCCTTGTTTTTTTCCATGTCAAAAAAACTATAACCTCCCAGTATATTTGGGACCCCCTTCCGAAGAACATTTTTTGGCTAAGTAAGGAGATTTGAAACAAAACGATGTGATGATCTGTCCTCACAGCGAAGACCCTAAAATGCCAGCATGCAAAGTCCTTTAAATCCACGGTAAATAATCCATGGTATCTTCTTCAGATTAGGGTCCTTTTCGTTAGCAGTGCTGAAGATAACTTTTGTCAGCAGTTCAAGGACGACGGGGTTATCCTCAACGACACCAATATTATGCAGTACAATAATCCAAATTACCGCCTAAAGACCGTCTGTTCGCAAATGTCCATGTTAGGACCACAATCTGGAATCCTTTTATTCCAAAAACTGAAGCTCTTTTGGCTTGGAAAGACGACAGCAGACAAATTAGCTTGCACACGCAGCTTTCCTGTGGTATATATCAATTAATCATGATACTATAGTCGCACTGTTCTACATTAATGGAGCACTGTCCAATTGGATCTCACAAAATGACATTATAATGCATTGAATCATCTTACATTCCATGGGCATCATGGGCAACTACATATACTCCCCGCCTAAAAAAATCGAAGATATAAAAGTACGTATTTAAAAAAGGTTATAGGTTAGGTATGTAGGTGAATTATCTATATTATTAAACGCAACTTTGCATGGGGGCGCCATCGGATTGGGATTTATCGCGTTTCTATCCTTTTCCCATCGTCGCCACCGGCAGCCTTTCCCCAACCAGGACCTGCTTTCACAGCGCGCTGTGCATAAAGTACGTTTAAACACTTGCTTATTGGACAACGACCGATATGCTTATGCCCCAGCTGCCCGCTGACTCCATGGTGATCGCACGTGATGCGCGTGAAAGCATGTCGTGCAGTTACCGGCGCGCGAATATGATTCGCGCGATCGTCTGTACGCCTGTGATACGCATCCCCGCTGGTACGCCCTGGAAGAGAACGGTTATAACCTATCTATATACGAGAGAGAGGCGGTGATTAGAGAGAGAGAGGGGGAAGAGTGAAGAAAGGCCGAGAGGGGTTAGGGCGACAGAGAAGATTAGGGCGAAAGAGGAGAGTGAGAGAGAAAGAGGTGGTCAAGAGAGAGAGAGAGAGAGGAGAGCCTAGATGAGAGACACAAAACGTAGGCCTAAATTTGTAGAGGGGGAAATGGAGAGAGAAGAAAGAGGGTGGAGAGAGAGAGAGAGGGAGAAAAGAGAAAAAAGAGAGAGAAAAGGGGAGAGGGAGAGATGGTCAAGAGAGAGACGAAAGAGAGAGACAACTTAATTGTTAGTTTAGAGGGGAAAAGTTGAGGGAGATAGAGAGGGGAGAGATGGTCATACAGAAAGAGAGAGAGAGAAAAAAAAAAACTTAGAAAGAATATGGCATGAGGAGTATTGAGGAGGAGATAGGGGGAAGCCTATGAGAGAAAAAGAAAAAAAAGAAGAAAATTAAGAGATAAAAACCAAACAAAGCGGTCAAAAGCATATAAGGGAAATAAACGAAATGTAAGGCGAGAGACAGGGTAAATGGCAATTTGTAAGTCTTTGGGTGACGGATGCAGCGAAAACGTACTTTGTAGAGGGGAAATGTTGAGGCAATAGAAGAGTGAGAAAGAGGGGGGGAGATATGGTCATACAGAAGAAGAGTGCAGAGATGGTTGAGGCGACGGAATGAGAGAGAAAACGCATTGTAGAAGGGGGAAATGCTGAGGGTGCGAGAAAAAGAAAGAAACTGAAAGGAGGAAGCCAGAGAGGGTCATAAAGTGCAGGTTGACGGGAACTTTATTATATGGAAGTTTGAGGAAGTTTGGAGCAAAAACGTGGCTATAACAGGAACTACCTGGTTAGCACCTCATACTTTGAAGATAAAAAGGTTAACACTTAAACAGAATATGGGATAAATAAATAACTTTTTGTTAAGTTCGAAAATGAGAACTACGACTAAACAGGGTTAAAATGATCAATAGTCATTCATGTTATTTCGCTTTGGTTCTGGGTGGGGTAGAACACTAACGGGTTCTGATACGGGCAGGATTATTTAGAAGATGATTAAAATGTACGGGATTAAATATTGACGTTTCCTTATAAAAATGTTAACTCACGGAAGCTACAGGATATGACGGGAACTAAAGGGATCTTTGAAGGTTATTAACAGTGTTACGAATGTTGTGACTCGGTACTTTATTACGGGAGTTTGAGGTGTGTCACAGTATCAGTGATCGCCTCTTCAGTGATCGCTTCCATTCAAGTGATCGCCCCCGTCCCTCAGCTAGCGGGAGCCCCGCGCGAAGCGCGGGCCTCCCGCTATTCCCTAATATTAAAATTAAAAGGCAAAACTTTGCTATGGGGTAGCGCCATCGAATTGGGAAATTTATTGCGTTTCCTCTTTTTTCCAGCGTAGCACACACGGCATTCCTCGCCCATCATACTTTGCTTTCAACACAGCGCGTCATGCGTAATTTATTAAACACTTGCTGATTTGCCAACGACCGGTATGTTGGCAATGGTGACTCCGTGGTGATCGCACACATCGCGTCCTGAACCGCGGCGTTAACGCATCGTCGTGCATGGCACGGCGCGCGCATATGAATCGCGTGATCGTCTGTACCCCTCTGCTACTCATCCCCGTCTGTACGCCACTGGAAGAGTTTTTTTTGTTTGAGAGAGAGCCGACTGAGAAGAGGAGAGAAGGGGATCGAGAGAAAGAAGGGCATAGCAGAAGATTGTGTAGGTGGTCGACAGAGAGAACCGCCGAATGAGACAGAAAAACGTAGGCCTAATTTGTGGAAATGTTGAACGAGAGGAGAGAGCGGAGAGAGATAGAGAGTGAAGAGAGAGAGAGAGAAAGGTAATAAGAGAGACCGAGACGAGAGGGTGCAAGGATCTGGTATAATGTCAAGAGAGAGAGATGGAATGAGAGAGAAACGTAATTTGTTAGAGCTGAAGGGAAAATGTTGAGCATATAGAAAGCAGAGTTGGGAGAGTGGTCATACGAAGAGAAGACGGAGAAAAACAGAATAAAGACTAATGGACAGAGAGTATTGAGAGAAAGAGCGGGGAGACAGATGAATAAAAAACAAGAAAGAAAAAAGAGTAGAAATGAATAACAAAACACACACCGGGAAAAACATAGAAGGAATAAAAGAAGGAAAAGCCAGAGACAGAGGTAAAAATGATATTTGTAGGGTTATTTGGGTGACGTACTTTGTAGAAGGGGAAATGTTGATGCATAAAGAGTGAGGAGAGGGAGAGATTGTTGAGGCGAGACGAATGAGAGAGACAACGCACGTACTTTGGTAGAGGAGATGTTGAGGATACAGTGAAAAAGAAAGAAAACTGGAAGAAAGAAGCCAGAGGAGGGTCATAACTGCAGGTTGACGGTTAACTTTATATATAAATGGGAGTTTGAGGAGTTTGAGAAAAAATTGTGGCTATAACAGGAAGTATAAAACGGGTTCAGCTTGAGCACAGGGAGTAACTTTTGAGATAAAGGTTCAACCACTGTGGGTTAAACACTTAAAAGATATATGGATGGAAATAATAACGTTTATGGCCTATTAAATTTAGAAAATGAGAACTACGACTACGACCACAGGTTTAACACGTCATTATTTGCTTTGGTTCGGGTATGACGGAAACTACGTTTTTTTGACACGGGAGTTGTTTTGAAAAGAAGATGATTACAATGATACAGACAAGTTTACGGTGATTAAATATTTACGTTTCCCTTAGAAATGGTACCACATAGGATACATGAGCTACAAGCTGCTACACAGGCGGGCAACTAAAGGAACTTGAGTTATCAAAATTGTTAAGATGTTCGACACTCGGGTTTAATTTTTTATGGGAGTTTGAGGTGTGGTGTCCGCCGTAGTATCAGCGATCGCTTCATTTCAGTGATCGCTTCTATTCAGTAGTCGCTCCCATTCCACTCAGCTAGTCGGGAGCCCGCGCGAAGCGCGGGCTCCCGATAGTATAATAAATGCCAGGGCGTTGTTCGCGTAATGTGTTTGCTTATTGACTGTGTCCATTAATGACCATCATAACGAAGCATGATGTGGAGTTTGAGAGATTTATCCAGCTGGCGTGGCGCGTTCATTTTGATAGCAAGTTTGCAGCAGCGTTGATGGCCTTTCACATCGTTCGGAGTTTTTTAGGCGGGAGTATGTATTTTCCATGAATGCCAAGTAAAATAGAGAATAGGAATAAATTTTTATTTTTTATTTTTTATCTATTTTTATTTTTTTTTATTTTTTATTTTGATTTTGATTCCTTTTTTTTATTTTTATTTATTTATATTTCCATTGACTATTAATCAGAGAAGATGTTATGAACAGGAGATATATCGGCCTTAAATACTTCAGATAAGCCTATAGATCCCCATTCGAGCCTTTTATCCAGTACTTGAAGAGTGCCTTTGAAGGGACGTGTGCGACCTCTCCAATTGATTGGTTTACACTGCTTTAACTGAGAATATTCAATCAAAAGTTACGAGCAGTGTTTTCCAATAAGAATTTGTGAAATAAATATTTATGTATCTGCTTCAAATAGAATGTAGAATTGTTATGTCTGAAAAACAGGTAAGAAAAATTAAAGAATCTGGTGACGTTTTTTCAGAAATCGACCTATTTTTTGTTTGAGTGTGGAAATTCGAACATAATTTTTAGAAGAATTTTTTGCCCCAAATCAGTAAAATAATCAATGATTGTTGTCGATAGTTATTATCTTTTGTCTTTTTGCAATTTCTTGTCATTTCCTGTAAATCTAGTCGATAGTGACATTCTAGCAATCATAATTCATTGATGCCAGGAGTGGCAGTGAGCGGCAAAATAATGTTTTAATACTGTCCATCAGATAAAACAAGATTACCCCCTTTAAAGAAATGGTACGTCCCCCTCTCCTTGTTTTGGTACTATCGTGCTTGGGCCAATATGTGCGTGGTTATTGCTTGCCATCAGCCAATCACACACTAGGTTGCTTAGCCCCGTCGGCTCCATCTTTTTTGCATCTGTGTTTTTCTCTGTCGAAGGCTCATCGGTAGAGGAAAAATCCCGCAAATAAATTTTCGCTTAATATTCCTTTCTTTCAACATTGGTCAAAATTTACGGAGTTGTCTTTCATGTGATGCCTGGAACTCTTAGCAGCTGCTTTTCGTTTTATCTGCGGTGTTTGCAGGTGGAATCGTCTTTTAGGTTTAACTTTACTGACTGTGTCATTGGCTTCGATGACGACTGTTGTACATATTTGAGACATCTCAGCTGTTGACGGAACCTATCGACTTAACGTAATTTCTTTACTTACCTGTGTCCGTTTTGGAGTTTTTCTCCTTGGTAGGAGATGGTCTACTGGCTTGCGCAAGCTAGACAGAATAGTGGCAAATCTTCACTCTTCGGTATGCATCGGATGGTAATTTCCCCTAATTTGTGGGTGTCAGGCAAACTAGATCTCAAGGAAACACTGTTCGTCGTTCATTGAATTCTCTTACAATAACTATGGTCATAATCACAAGCTGGTACGGTATGTGATCTAGGGGCTGCCGCTGTTGTTCTTCAACAAACTGTTGGGATGTACCTGTCTGTAAGGTAGCTGCAGGACACAGAGACAAGGACAATCTGGTCGGGGTGATTACGGTGCACACAGCATCCATATGCAAGGGCCAGTGTCCCGTTTAATTGCAGGTCAACAGCACGGGCGTTCAATTCAAACCAAGGGTTCTATTCGATCAGAGAAGATTTATTTTTTGGATCGGATCGTCTATTGCAATGTAATTAGTCCGGGTCCACAGCCACGCGCAAACAGGGAAATGGTGTTCACTTTAGTTTATAGTGTTTCTTTTCTAGACTGATTTTTTCCGGCTGACACGATGGTACCGGCAGATGTTTTAAAAAATGAAAAAGTGGCCCCAAGTGGTCCCCCGGGGACTCCGGGGGGTGGGTAGGGGAAAAAGTTACTTTGGTATACATTTACAAGTTGGTGTTTTGGTGTCCATCATAGGTTTTCGAGCATGACAATTGATTAAATAGCTTTCAAACCAAATCAGCTGCCTTAGCCCAAAAATTCAAAATGGCTGCCCAATTAGTGAGTTTTGTAAGTAACTTAGGTGCAATATTGGCCCCTTTGAGTCATTTTTTGGCATCCCGAAGTTGGTTTAAAGCCACTTCCAAATCCAAATTGGCTGCCATATTCCAAAATATTCAAATTTCCACAATGGCTGCTGTATGTCAAGAATTCAAACTTTCCCGAAAAAGTAAATTTCTTCTTCACTTTGGTATATATTAACACATTTTTGCATTTCTTCTTGGGGTGAATAGGTATTATGTTATTGCAACTCAGCTGGTTTATAAAGTTTGAACATTCAAAAATGGCTTCCTTTGGTTGAAATTTTCGCAAATTGCGTCATTTTGTCAAAATGGCTGCCCATAAAGTGAGTTTTCGAATATTAGGGTGCATATTGACCGATTTGAGCAATTTTTGGTTTCCTTTTTATAGTTGGTTGGCATCCATGAGTGTTAAGGCAACTTCCAAACATCCAAAATACTGCCATATATCAAAATATTCAAATTCCCAACTAACTTCAAAGGTGTCGATAAAAATACACATTTCAATATGGCTGTAATCGATTCAATCTCTTTGTTTTTCGTCTCCACGTGTCAACAACCACTGTGCATCAGGGTTATACCTTTCTGCGCACAGGTCATTACTTGTTCCAGCTGAGCTTGCCGCGAAATCGTCACAAGGGGCCGGTTTCTTTCGCGATGATCGTAGGGAGGAAAGATGTACCCTGCACTTTTGTTGGTCTATGCTGCCAATGATATAATTGGGATGCCAAAATGAGTATTTGTATTATTAGTGTTATTTATTTGTACTCATCTTGGCAATCAACGGAAAGAGGAAGACCTTCTATCTGTTCACCAACATCAAGTGCGTGTTCATATTCCTTTGGTCGTACGGCGTGCGTAATATTGCTTTCCGAAAGGAGGGGGGTGATTGCCACACCCTATCCATCACTTTGGGATAGCTCTTTACCTTCCTTTCCCGTGGGTTTTTTTTTAGGAGAAGTAGCAGGACGGGAGCGTAACAACTCCCTCCCTTCGGAAGACGAGGGTTATTAATGTATCAATTTAATTAGTATCAAGAAATTGCCATAGAGGTATGAAAAAAAAAAAGGAATAGAAAGCTCTACCCTAATTGCATTACGCAACGCGATTATTATCCCAATTATATCACTTGCAACTCAGGGCCACTTCTCGGCAGGAAGTACTCGTTCCTCCCTCGAGTATCGCGACAGGAACCGGTTGTGAAAGTAAATCATAGTCCGGCAGGTAATCATATTCCGGGCTCCATAACCGACACGGAAAAAGCGTGAAACTAATATTGCGTGAAGAGTCAACTGGAATCGATTGCCTACAAATTGTTTCAACCATTGTTCCCAGGACTTGTGACCCGGAGGACTATATCTCCTGCCAACATCGGCCTTTTTTGACGATATCGCGGCACGCTCAGCTGAACAAGTCCATGACTTTGCGCATGAACGTATATACCTACCCCCGATGCGCGGTGGTTTGTTTACTTTGACTTTTGACTGTATACCTCCGCAACACTTCCTTCGGAGCCAAACGCAGAGGGGTGGGTGCGGTGAAAAGCTTTCTTAGATGCGATTTGTTGTTCTCAGGTAGTTGGTTACTCTACAATGTTCGTTGGTAGGGTTGTTAATAAGCGAGTCTGGTAGTCCCTATTATTCATTCATCTATTGTCTTTAGAAAAATAAGGTTTTGTAACAGTCCTTTTTTTGCACTTGGTCTCAGTATGATTTATTATTGATATGACGGAGTAAGGACGGATTGGCTGTTGTGAAGAACTTTCTCGAAGGAATGGCCCTGGTCTCGTAGTTTTCTTCTACAAGCAAACCCTGGCCACGCCGATCTTAACCATTTCCACTTTCTGTTTTGAGTTTCCTGGTATGTGGATCCCACACTGTACTTCAAGTATTCTATATGGGGGGGGCCGGACCACCGGGGTTTATAAGAGCCTTGTCGCCTAGCTCAGTTGTACATGGTGTAGTTCCTGCATACAAGATTACGTACTCTTTTGGCTTTTAAGACTTTAATGTGTTCAATCGGCCATTTGAGACTATTGTTAATGTGAACCCCTAAGTATGAATGTGATGCAGTTCAATTGTACCACAGTGTTTACCGCCAATTTATAATGGGTGGTAGTTTGCGGACCTGGCAATGGGTGAGTGAGTTTGAGGACATTCGGCATTTTTTTTTGGATGTGGAATTTTCATTTGCCAATGTCCTGCCAGGTGTACAGTTTATCAAGGTCGGCCTGTAAACATATGTCCACTCATCTACGGTATGACCTTGACAAAATTTGCTACATAAGGGTTTTCTGGCTGTAACTCTTTGTTGTACAACCCTCCCAAATAGACTATCAAAAGGTCGGAAAAAGAGCCCCCCATGGCAAGACATGCTAATATTTGCATAAAAACCTAATGTTCCCGTTTTGCCTATATTTTGGATATTATGGCAAATAATTAAAAGGGTACGACCCAATTTAAGTAAATAAAGTTTCATCTTGATAGAAATGGTCTTCACCCCTAAACCCCACTGTAGAGTTTTGCGCTGATATTTCAATAATCCCTTTTGCATGTGAGAGCTAAAAACATGATTTTCTTAGCACTAATGTGTAAAGTTGATATCGGTTGACCAGAAATGGGGTACATTTTCGCTCATAACTTCCAAACCAATCTCTTTAGCCCTAAGATTTTCATTCACAGGGTAAAGGAGAAAATAGTCTTTTTCTTCATACCAAACATGTTTACCCACTTCCGGTAAAATCTTTGGAGTATATGGGGACGATGGTATTAGCAATCAGCCACGGCTCTTAAGTAAGTCCTTACTTGCTGTCCACATAGACCCGATGTCCTTGAGGTCTAATCTTTTGAGTTGGGTACCGTGTGTAGTGCCGATAGGTTGATGATCTCTTCCTCATTGAGGTCATTTATTCCATTCCGTCCTCTCTGGGGCGTTAGATGTAGCTGACTTTATCTGCCCTTCTCAATTCATCTTTGTAGTAATCTTGTCCGCAGCACATATCACATCCCTATAGTCAGGTCCTGTGAGAGGCTGACTTTGGTGACGTCTAGAATGCTTTACCAATGACCCCTTTAAAATGTTCACGAACTCAATGACCCCATTTTCTCGTCTTTTCTGCTATCCAATTTTATCGCATAAAACTATCCCACTTTTTAAAAGAATTTTAAACATCAAATTCGAATTTTTTCGCAGCCTACCTGTCCCACATTTTTTTAACAATTGTAGACTTTCATGGCAGCAATTTGATTAAATTCTTGGCACTTTGAACTCTGGAAAGAGGCAACGTCCCTATTAAAAACTTTCAGGTTTTAACATTATTGGCCCCCCCCTCTTAAGTTCATACTGAATGACCCCTATTTTTAATTCACTTGGTGTACCAATGACCCCCGTATATGTTTTGGGGTACAGTTTATGTGAACGGACCCGGGAACGACCCTATCTTTCTACGTCCGAGGCACATGTAACCCATCATTCACTAGGGAGTCCCCCCTCCCTATCCCCACTCCCACCCCCCCCCCCCCCCCACGGCACTAGTTGACCCAATGGTGTTTGAATAAATACTTTCTGATAATAATTTGCTAACTAATATCTCCCCATCCGATTGCAGTCTGACAAATCATCTAGAATGCAAAAATTAATTTGGCGGGAAAAATTTGGCGCATCACTTTCCACTTTAATATATCGAGTGCAAGTACTCATACCTTGCATGGATTACCAAGCAATGCAGATTCAAATATAACAGAAAAATGGAAAATGTCCCTAAACATGCAGTTATGACTATACACATTTGTCAAAATATGATGGGCGTTACTTCCACTTAAGGATAAATTTAAGCATGTCTTGCAGCTTCCCTTTTTTCTACTACTTTATGTTGTTTGGGAGATCTTTACTGCTATTACGGCAAGAAACCTTCTGTAGCACTTTTGTCCAGGTGTACCATAGTATTTTTCATAGATGAGTGGACTACAAGAAACATCATAGTTGTCTTGTATGTGGGGCTATACATAACACAATATCGGCGATAAAACGCACCTCTGATGAGATGTTATTTGGGCGGTCCGTTATGTATGCCCAGAATAATAATAGGGCCGAGTACGGTGTCTGCGGAACGCCTGATCTAACACTCCGCCCAATGTTAATGATCTCCATCCACGGACAACTCTCTGTTTCCGGTTAGTTAAGATATTACATATCCAAGTGTGTGTCCTTCCTGTGATACCAAACATTTCATCTTGTACCATCTTCTGTTCTGAGGACCCAATCGAAAACCTTGCTAAAATCCTGATGATCATATCAACAGATTTTGGACGTGTGGCCTTAACCACCTCATGAATGCCAAACAACTAATAAAAGACCCAAATTGCTCAAATCGTCAATATTATGCACCTAATACTCCAAAACTCACTTTTGGCAGCCATTTTGAAAAAAAGGAAACGCAATTTTGGAATGTAAACAAAGGCAAGCCATTTTGAATAGTGCAAACTTATACCCACTTGAGTTGCGCAATCACATAATACAGTATTCAACCCCAAGAAATGCAAAATGTGTAAGAATTAATACCAATGTTAAGAAATTACATGTTTTCGGAAAGTTTGAACTTTTTGACATACACAAGCCCTTTTGGAAAATTTGAATATTTTGACATAGGGCAGCCAATTTGGATTTTGGAAGTGGCCTTAACCACCTCGATGGCAAAAAATGCTCAAATGGGCCAATAATGCACCTAATCCTCCAAAACTCACTAATTGGGCAGCCATTTTGAATTTTGGGCATAAGGCCGCTATTTGGTTTTGAAAGCTATTTTAATCAATTTGTCATGCCCGACAACCTATAGATGGACGTACCAAAACACCAAAATTGGTTAATGTATACCAAAGTTAACTTTTTCCCCTGACCCCACGCCCGACCCCCGGAGTCCGCCCCGGTGACCACTTGTGGGCACACTTTTTAAAAATCTGGCCGGTACCATCGTGTTCAGCGAAAAAATCAGTCTAGAAACACTATCAAACATAAAGTGAACACCATTTCCCCTGTTTCGCGTGATGTGGACCCGACTATATGTGCGTAGTAAATTTGCGTCGGTTTTAATAACATGCCAAGCCAACTCGTATCTTCTGATTATTGTGGTGAATGCTTTTTATATTGATCAATTATGTTGAGGGAAGATGGGGCTTGCTCATTCTAGTGTTTAGTCCAAAAACTACGGGTAATTTTCATACTTCACAGCTTTATTTGCTTTTCACACTTGTATCGTATTAAGGCTATTTCGGCGGGCTATTATTGTCGTTTAAATAATAAGTTTTCTTGTCTCTTATCTGTTTAAAAAATGTCAAATGTTGTTCCTTTTTTATTTTCCAGGAGTTTTCATTTTAGACACTAAATCTATTTTGTTCCTAGCCACTAGATACTGCGCTTGAGTGAGTTTAATACCAAGAATCGCCGTGACTATGCTCATTCAATATGAAAACTGATATTTTGTTTCACCAGTCGCTATTTCATTTTTGATACATCGGCCGGAAGCTGCTTCGTCATGTTCATAGCTTGGCTTATATTTCTTTTTATGCTTGAGTTTAATCAGAATAGTGTTTTAATTATACATTAATGTATACCGTTAATGCAATCGTCGCAGTTTTCTTTCGACGTCCCTCGTCTTTGGACGTAGATATCTTCAGAGAATAACCATTTTTGTGGTTATATTTTTCTTACTCAGTTCTTATAGCTTAAATTTGTTTCCAATTTTAATTTCTTGATAGAATTGGGTTTTTATTTCCAGTGGGTTTGTCAGGCCACGTAAACAAAGCGCCCCTTGCTAGTACGATGTGGACAGATGGCTGGAAGCTGGTAAATGCTACAGTAGTGATCCTTTGCAACGTGTTAAACGACATGTTCGTATCAGTTTCGGTTTAACTAAGTGGCGTGAATAACACTTGTGTACTTCTGGTGTTTTTTAGATGTGGAGTGCGATTTCCCTTGGTGTATTTTGTCTTGCGATAATCGGCACAGTGGCGTACATGGTGTCGGTTGTTCTTATGGTGCCGAAATGTTATTTATGGTTATGCCCTACGTGGATGGTATCTCGTGCGCCCTACACTTAGGATGGATTTATTAAGATAATTCAACACATACTTTTTTGGCTCGATATGCCGTGTCGCCCTTCTGGATGGTATGTCAGATTTTACCCGGTTTTTCATTTGTATATGGCCGAGCAATTAAAGACTATTCATTGGTTGGATTTCCTGTGTTTCTACACAAACACTCTGACTATGGGAATTAGTTTGTTCCTTGGAGTTGTTCCGGTAACCTCAACGAAGATTCGGTGATACTCAATTTTAAATTAAACCTACAGAGTGTGGTTCAATACTCTTGAATTAAGCTTGTTCATTCAACTAGCTTACTTTCTTTGTCTATACTATAGCAGAGAATGAATAGGTTTTGTGGGCAGCTGAATGAAGCCTATGTGTGTTTTACAGTTAAAATATTTTTAACTAAACTAAATTTATTTTGAAGGTTGTGTCTAAAGAGGTATGTTTTTTTTCTAACAGCTATTTGTAAATTGGTACGTTTCGTCAGGAGGTGGCATTTTTAATTTGTATACTACTGGGATCATGTTGTGTTTTGTTTTTTATATTGTTCTGCTGGGGCAAATCTAATAGCCACTTTTTTGGCGAAGCATATTTTTCGTACAGGGTACCTGAACTGATGTGTACATCATGAAATTGTTTGTTCCATTACAAGCCACATACATCTAAGTGCGTAAAGTTTTTTGTTTACTTTCCTTCAGCATGGTAGCTCGAGTGTTTAGAGTATCTTTTCAGCTTACTTTCCTCCCGTCTGTAATTTGTTTCCTTTTTTACTCGCATCAATGTAGGTGTTCTAAATAACCGGTTTTCTTTATTTTCTGAGCATTTCATATGCATGGGTGTGTCCAGCAGTAGTTACGCGTGTCTTTTACATTCAGTTTATAATGTTAACTCTTGTATCTGCATTATATTTATGTTTTTGTTTTAAAGTTTCAAGTCAGTAGTTTGTAATTTATAATTAATGTAAGAATGTATTGAGTATTTTTGGCTGCCGCTTTTTTTTCTTTTATGGTTATTCCACAGATCTATGCGTGCAATGGGTGCTGCCGGACAGAAATCTCATTTCGTGATGGGGAATGGTTTTTTCTAGCCTGATAAGCCTTCATGAGAACTGAGGTGATAGGTGACTCAATCTTAGCTCGTGCTGGAATAATGTTCTCAACTTCAATGTGGGGGTCGGGTTACTTGTCACGGCTTCCAGGGGGGTAAAGTGGGCTGGTTTTAGTGAATAGGTTTAGGTAGAATGTTTATATAAAGTTTCACTCCATCCACTGTAATGGGCACTTAGGTACAAATAATATATTTATGAGTACAACATGGGTTATCAAATGCAGTCGTTGATGTGGATCTAATGATATCAGGCATCCTGTTTACCCGAAGGCAACGTTTGGATGGTAGAACATCTTGCCTGATTAGGTTGGGCACAAAAATGTGAGAAGTATAAAGGTGCAGGTAATAGATGTGGTAGGAACAGGCATTCAATATGCACCTAAGTTTGTCGTGAAGGGAATCAGTCCATGTGCATGTGAATACCCTACTCTCTATTTTTGGTAATTGCCAATTACCGTAATCATGTCAAACCTCTGTATGGTTATGATTGCAACCCATCCTTCGTTTTATTATGGCTTGATGCAAATCCAGGGACTCTTTGTCCTTGCTTCTGTGCGGGTGGGGTGGGGGGGGGGGGGTGGGGGGGGGTAATTTTTTTAAGGGGGGGGGGGGGGGGGTGCAATGGGGGGGGGTTGTTGCGGGGAGTGGGGGGGTTGTGTGTTGTTTGTTTTTGTGGGTGTTGGTGGTTTGTTAGCAAGTTTACTTCACATGTTCATGTTTAGTAACTTGGTTTGGCAGCTTTGGGGTCATTTTATTTACCTTTATATCTTAGAACTTAATTGGAACAACAGTATTAGTTAGAAAATTCCTAACTTCATATTAGTTTGACTGGATTAATGTCAATTTTCATTTCCTATTATTGTACAACTTGCGGGTATTCGTCTGCAAACTAGGCCCCCGCGGTAGTCTTCGACGCCTAATTGTATGCATGAGATATAAAATCTAGAAGTTAGGTTTCAGCAATGTTTTTCATTTTCATGTTCCCAATTTCGCACGCTTCGTCATTCTATTTCTAGCCTTAATTTAGTTGGCGGCCTCCCTGTTTAATTTCAGATTGGATTTAACATCGCTTGTAGACCTGTTCAGGATATTCATCAGCTGGACTTAAGTATTTTTATGATCTTTTCAATCCCGCGACTACATTTTGTCCACCAGTATGTGGATTCTCCTCCATTATGGGAGTTTGCGCGTGGGGGGATGAACCGTATCTCACGGTATGTGAGGTCTACCTACTTGTAGGGGGGTCATCCCGCGCCATACAGTATTTATTAAATGTTTCCCTTAATTTTGAGCACTTGCTTCTTAGGTAGTCGTCTGGGAAGCGTACAGTAATATTCTCTTTAAGGTTCAGGGTTGTCAACATTTTCGGTCAACATCTTGCTATTTCTATTGTGCTCAGAACCGCGATAAAACCTGTCGGTTTCCTTCCCTTGGTTTCATATGCTGCTTTATTATACATGGGCTGTATTTCCCAGATTCTTTAATGAGTAGTATTATTAAATTCTATCCTCTACTTATTGCCGACCGAGCGCATTTTGTGTCCAGTGTTTCACTTATTCTTTGTCTGGGGTAATAATGTTTTATTACTTTCCATCAATAAAACAAAGATTCCCCCCTGTACAGAATGGTACGGTTCCTCTCCTTGTTTTGTACTATCGGCTTGGTGCCAATATGTGCGTGTTTATTGCTTGCCAATCAGCCAATCACACACTAGGTTGCTTAGCCCCGTCGGCGCCATCTTTTTGCATCTGTGTTTATTCTCTGTCGAGGGCATCAATCGGGAGAGGATCGCAAATAAGTTTTTCGTTTCCCACCCACCACTTCCCAAGCTTGGTCCTAGTATAAGTTTTGTTATCGTATTATGTATAATGCATGTCCTTTTGGCTTCAGTTTTTTTTTACATTTTTAATACTTTGGCAGTTCATACCTAGAATATTTGACGAATTTTACTTGATTGGCGTTCATTGTTCATTTTAATTTTGAATTATAGTGCAGTGGGAATTATTTTACCCCGATGTGGCTACAGTTGGTATTATTTTGTGTGGAGCATCCTGTTTAATGCATTAACCGATTGTTGCACTGACAAATGTAATGTTCAATTAATCGTAGTCATTTACCTTAACTATCAAGTGCAGCAGCTTTGGGTCCATGTTTAATTTAAACCTTATATCTTAGAACTTTAATTGAAATAACATGTTTTTTTTTTTTTTTTTTTTTTTTTTTTTTTAATTTGCCATTTTTTAACTATTTCACATTTCCTATTTATTGTAACATCGGGCGGGTATTCGTCTGCAAAACGAGCGCCGCGGTAGTCGTTCGACGCGCCTTCATTGTATTGCATGAGATATAAATCTAGAATTTAGGTTTCCGCCATGTTTTTCATTTTGCTGTTCCAATTTCGCAGCTTCTCATTTCTATTTAATAGCCTTAATTTATTTTGGAGGCCTCCCTTGTTTAATTTCAATTGGATTTACAACAATCGCTTGTAGACCTGTCCAGGATATTCATCAGCTGGACTAAGTATTTTTACTTATCTTTCAAGTCGGCGGCTAATTTTGTCCACCAGTATGTGGATTCTCCTCCATTATGGGGAGTTGCTGGGGGGGATGACCTTATCTCACCGGTATGTTAAGGTCACCCTCCTTGTAGGGGGGGTCATCCCGCGACCATGCAGTATTTATTCATGTTTCCCCCATTTAATTTTGAGCAACTTGCTTCTTAGGTAGTCGTCTGGGAAGCGTACCAGTAAAGTATTCTCTTTAGGTTCAGGTTGTCCACATTTCGGGTCAACAAACAGCTTGGCTATTTCATATTGTGCTCAGGAACCGCATAAGACCTGTCGTTTCCCTGGTTTCATAATTGCTTTATTAATACTGGCTATTTCCCCAATCCTTTAATTATATATTATTAAATGCGATCCTCTATACGGATTGCCGACACGAGGCGCATTTTTGGTTGTCCAGTGCTCATTTGGTTGTCCCGGGCGCACGGACCGGTGAAATTTACCTTTACTTCAAGAAATTTCATATTTAAATGTTTTTATTTGAAATTCCAGCCTGACAGACGTAAGCCGAATAGATCAGCCTAGATCATGGGCATGTTAGTAAGTTAACCTTTCCCTAAAAATCGGTAACACCGATTTTTCGATGGCGATAGCATTTTGAACTGCAACTTCCATTCTGTGGTAGCAGCGGTCGACTTTTTACAGTTACAACAACAAACAAAAACCAAAACAATAACATAAAATTAGAGTCTGGCCTATATGTAAGGAATAAGAACACACTCGGTCATCGGGAATAGGAGACATAGAACCTTTCTTTTCGAATGCGCCTTTCCCATGACAACCTGTTTAAAACACATTTTAAATTGGTTTTACTTTCCTTTTACCTTATATATGAGCATAAAGTGATAAGAATTTTGAGATGTTATTTTAATATGGCTGTCGTGATTAAATATTTACAAAGAAAATAGATAGGCCGCACAAAAAGAGATGTATTGCCAATCTCAATTTCCAAGAGGCCACGTATTCTATTTTTGTAATAAAATCAATAAGCAAGCGTAGAAATGGGACCAAGTGTATTACATACAAATGTAACAAGATTTTATGCAAACAATTCTATATAAATTGTTTTACGAGCAATAATCTATCAATTCCGAGTTAATCAAATCAGTTTACAGTTTACCAATTTTCTGATACTAAACGTTTGTTTACTCTTTGCTTTTTAATCAACCGCCGGAGCTCAGTTACCAGGTTACATGGCCAAAAACGATCTCAGTTGGATGCAAACAAGCAACAATCTTAATCACTGGTGTTAATTTACTTTTACTCTTTTGCTGACATTTTTGTACAATTGGGGTTATATTTCATAGACCTAAAATTAAATTATTATTGAAGGTAATCAATTTTTAACGCTTAGGAGAATGTGGTTCTCATGTTAATATAAGTCTTTAAGTGTGAGATTACATGTGATAGGGCCAATAATTTCATTTTTTAAATCCAATGTTGTTAAACATGAAACAGAGATTTTATTTTTGTACGGTAAAACTTTCTGATCTTGCTCTGTGTTATGGCGTACAAGAATGGGTCAAGACAACTATTACAGAACTGTAAAAAGAGTACACGGTACAATATCTTAGGATTGTTGCATTGTGGACAGAAGCCTTCCACTACAATGACATAACAGCAATATGGTACCATACATACAATCATTGCCGACACTAAGGCAATCAGGGTGATTGCTGGTTTGATGTAACGGTTTCGGACAGAGGAGTGATAGTCTTCGTTGTTTCCCGCCGTTGACGCCGCTGATAGACCTACCGAGCTATTATCTGGAGCCGGTGCTACTGATTGGGTTGTTGACAGTGAACTTTGTCCCACGCGACGTTTATTCCTTGTCAATCGCCTTCGCAAAAGAAACAAAAAAGAAACACTGGCTACGGCAACCAGTGTTACTGGAGTAAAGATGAATGCAATGAAGTAAAAAGTCGAAAATGCCTGTATTCTTCGCGATGGTGAAAGACATAGTATTTCGAAGTTTATATTGGCGGCAATGTAGTCTTTAGTTTTACTCAAATTCCACAACCCCCATTCAAGTAAAACACTTAGAAGAGAAGCCAGCCAGCAAATTACAATGGTTGCAAAAACTCGTCGTCGACTTTGGAATTTAACGTACTTGGAATAATCTGACGACACCAGAAATAACCGATCTGTGCTTATTGCAAGTACAGTGATTAGACTCGTATTGATCACTAAGCCACTAAAAAAGACCACAAATTTGCACAAACGCTCTCCTAAAGGCCAATAGCCTATGGTATATAACGGGGACAGAAGCGGTAGTCCCACACACCCTGTGAAGAAATCAGCAGTAGATAGACTGAGGACCAACAAGTCACTTGGCTTTTCCCTTAAACTTCTTTCTTGTATGAAGGCCACAATTGTCCCAGCGTTACCAAAGACAGTCAGAAAACATACCACGGAAATGAATATTGTATAGACGAGATTGATATCACGTACGCTACTGCCGGCTGTTTGGCTGCTGATTCCGTCTGCTGTTGAGTTCATCCTGCCAAAGAGAAAAAAATAAAATTAAACAAAATTAAAAAAAAAAGAGTTTTTGCCAATTTAGTTAATAAAGCATACAGAATAGTCCATTCGGAGAACTGTTTTCGTTGTTATACTCTGACATGGGTACAGTAAATCTAAGCGACCGTGAGACTTCCAAATTTTTTTGGACACAGTCACTGTTCGGGAGAGGAGGCATTCTGTATCCACAGAATCAATAACATCTCAAGAGGCCAAACTGGATATCTTTTACGTTTCACTTGCGCCCGCTGTCAGAATCCTCTGCTAGTTTCAACACAACTTGTTCAATTTCAATGTCACAGATGTTCTCTTTACCTAAGAGCTCTGCACATTAAGGATGTGTCGCATTGCATTTGTCCAGTCAGAAGCTGTAAATTGTTCCACTGCCTCATTAAAAATAATTTCTTAATCGCCGCCATACTGAATTATGTATTGTTCCTAGAAACGTAACCCTACATGTTCCATATCAGCTCTTCAGGGTTCAAGTCACTGTGGTAGGGAGGCAAACGTACAATCTCATGGCCGTATTTTTGGCAGAATGTCAATTTCATATTTTTTGAGCTCGTGGTTTATTTTGCTTGATGGCAATTGTAGACCTCTTTTTTCGTACACTTGGCGGGAAATGCGATATTCCGGGGTGGCAGGAGATATGGTCCTCCGGACTCATAGTCCATCTACAACGATGAAGAATAGGGCACTCGATTCAGTTGACTCCTCACGCAACAAAAGTTTCACGCTCCGGACGGACCACATCTCCTTTTACACTGGCTTCTCAACTATGCTTGCATTTCTGATTTTTTTTTGCTATTGGATGTATTATATATTATGATAATGGGCTCCTTGGGTATGTTTGGAAATAACTGTGTTTCCATCCATTCTACGAAATGTTTAGCGTTCATCATAATATGATAATCCCCTGATGCGTTTTTTCGCGACAAAACTGAGTATGGCTCCGAGAACAAATCCATCAACACTTCCAGCATGCAGAATTACTAACCGCTGTTCTTTCCCCAGTGGTGTTCGGAACCCACCATTTCCATCTTTGTCTATCCAACACTTTTCCTTTTCAGGGTGTGAGTAGTGTTAATCCACGATTCGTCGAGATATATGATTTGTGAAGGTTCTTTAGATTGTCTGAACTTTTTAATTTTGCGTAGGTATATCGGCTCTTTCCATCAAGAACTTTCTGCCATTCTGATGTTCAAATTTCAATCCAAGGCTTTTCAACAGTTTCCAGAGACTCGTTGTCCCACCAGTGAAGGGTCAGTGGGCAACAGTTTATCTGTGAGAAATCCCTTCCTCTGGTAGAATTGATGCACTTTACGAACGATTGCTTGCCTGTCAAAATCGTCAATGTTTAGTTTATTTACAGGGTATCTTCTGTCAACCCGTTTTGTTTTAAGTCTGTACAACGTTGCCCTGGCTATTCCAGTAGCACTTTCCATTCGCTCCATCACATTATGTATAGCAAGGTAGGATTCCGTTCCAACTTTTCTTTTTCTAAGGGATAAGGTTTTTAAGTTTGAAACAACGCTATCAGTTGTGGCTGCAATGATTGAAAAGACGACGTTGTACGTGGATGATTGCAAAATGCTTTGAAATAAATTACGGGACCACGTGTTTCGTGGATAATACTAAATTAAATGAAGTTTACTATTCCAAATGGAAATAGATAGTTATCACACACATTTTCATATAGTTGTGTATAGATATAATATACATATAGGTCTGCATTAATTTGTGACACTTGCCGGTGAGTAATAAAATATTATGAGGCCTAAATACCTGTACAAGAAGTCCTGGGTGGAAAGCCGTCTTTTATCTGTGCTTTTGAAACATTCGGTTGTAGTCATTCAGGGAAAAAGGAGACTGTGCGCAAATAATAATACCATATTCTTTTTGGGGGCTCCCAAAATATCACTCAGATTCTTATTCCTACAATGAAGGTCATTTAACAAATAACAAAACATGCCTTTTCGGCAGCCATCTTGGACGCCTAGATGTTTAAAGCCCGGCGCTGTTTCAGGAACTTCATTTCGTAAAATATGGCGGCCATTTTGAAATGGACAGGGCACGCTAACGTGCAGCTTTTCGGGGCGGAAACATACCTAATCTTAGTCAGGAAAATACCACCTTCAAGGTGATAAATGGGAAATCACCAATTGGGTGGAACGAGCCAAAAATCTGGTGATGTCGGCTTGTGCACTATTCACATTATTAGTTATGAGATATAATTTTATTGGTCAATCGTAAAGGTAACTACCAAAATTAATCGAGCTATTGACCAAAAACGTTAAATCGCTATTACCTGGGTCATGTTTTGATTGTTTCCTCACACCATCGTTCCATTCCAAGTTCACTTTCGGAACATTAGACCTACATATTTTTGTGGTTCTCCATACTAGCCGGGATCTAATTCATACCCAAACAACCAAAAATGTCTTCTGCACGGATTGTTCGGACTCACTGATCTCTATACGCAAGTGTGAGTTTTTGACCACCACTCATGCTCCTGGAGCATGGGCTGTGGCAACCGTTCCAGAGCGGAGCTATTCAATTATTGATTGCTGAGCACAATAGGGCGCTTGCACGGCAGGTCAATAGGTTATCTTGGCCAGACCTGCCTCCAGAACAACCCAAGCATGCAGAGAATACAAAGGAATCACCTGTAGAAATAGCTGAAAT
Organism: Ophioderma brevispina; assembly: GCA_023653785.1. Classification (NCBI taxonomy): domain Eukaryota; kingdom Metazoa; phylum Echinodermata; class Ophiuroidea; order Amphilepidida; family Ophiodermatidae; genus Ophioderma; species Ophioderma brevispina. The sequence continues at coordinate 72,116 of JAMKCH010020197.1, forward strand.
GTTCAGGTGAACCAGATGCATGCATTGTATTCTTCGCATCCTTGGATGATCTGGAGGGCAACCAAAAGTCCATTCAATATAATTTACCTTCCGTGCAAGGGCCCTATAGCAGTAGCGATTTATTCGGTAAATGTTATCAAGAATTAGAATTGCAAATCTGGCACACCAATCCTCGCTGGTCTTGTGGTTAAGTAGCTGACCTCATGATACAGTGTTCTCGAGTTCGAATCTCGCCATTGCTTCTTTAAAATATATAAAATTTTCATTATTTTTTCAGGTCAGAGGGAAAAATTCTAAGTCCAAAAAAGATAAGAAAAACTGGAAGTCCAGGAGCATGGTGGTAGTCAAAAACTATACCGCGTGCTCTCTATAGATGAGTTGACATGTGACGTCAACGCCCGGCAACGAACAAGCACTGCCCGGCAGTATGCATGAGCATCTGCAGGGCTTGTACTTTTAAAATTCGCGCTCAATCAGGCGTGATAAGGCTATTGAATGCTGTAACTGGATGGGCATATTCTTCGCACCTCTAACATGTCAGTAGACCAGGTACTAACTTGTGTTTGTAAACATTGATGTCACCTCATCTATACAATGTTTTGGAAACCTGGGCTTCGTAATTGAGGCACTGATGCCCATATTGGTAATCCAAAAAGAGCACAAGCAGGTGGTTAAAATGTGTTCCCATTGAAATGTGGATGAGCGACATACCAGACTACAGAATCAAGCCAATTCAGTGAGCTCAAGTTGCGCGCGAATGGAATGGCATGGGTCTAAAACGGGCACCCGGAATACAACCTCTGTTGAACAGGTGTCTCTCTGGAATGCTTTTGTGTTTGGTAGACCAAGATGTGCGCCGGTTGCTTCATTCATCCAATATACAATTACTGTTGTGTAGCCAGTCCATTGTATAGAGATCAGTGTTCGGACTGCAACTCCGACCAACGTCGAGATAGAACAACTTATTTCAGGACAAAATAGAGACGCAAAACACTAGTAAAAGTGTCATCAGCATCTACTGGAAGGAGAAGAGGACGTCATTAGCACAGGCGAAGGCGTTGATGTGTCCCAGAATGTTGGCAAATATTACAAGAGCGATAGTTAAAATTACGCGAAGAAGAGGATTCAATCAACTAGATACGATTTCAGCGGCATTTTCATATCATAAGGAATGGTAATATTTGGTAAGTAAAATTCCGTCAAATTAAATTTTAGTTTGCACTCTTTCGGTTGAAACGATGTCACACTTGTATATGGATGGATTGTGCAGTATAATAAGGTTAATGTTCAAAAGGTCGCCCTACTTGTGGTGTAACTGGCAAAAGGGAAACGGGCCCTTTCCCCGTATCCCTCCCAAATGATAAAAGGCAAACGCTATTCGCCGGACTAGTCTGGCGAATTACTGTTGTGAAATCTATTTACCGGACAAACTGGACTTAATAATATTTTTCTTTACTCTAAAATAATATTGAAATACATTTATTTGAAAAAGGCCATGGTTGGATTCGAACCTGTGATACCTGCAGTATAAATCGATGCTCTTATCCACTACACTAGCGAGGGAGGATGTGGGTGGTGATTGATTTTAATCCTACATAAGCTTTACGGAATAAACCGATAATACTATTGTGATATGATAGATATACTATATAAATAGCGCCCGCATAAGTTTGTCCGGTAAATAGATTTCATAACAGTATTCGCCGGACTAGTCTGGCGAATAGTCACTTCCATGATGAAAATAAAGCAGATGAAGAAAGAAGCCATGTCCCTCATTTCCTCATCATGCACCATCTAACTAAAACGTCTAGTTTAGTTATGCCGTGGCGTTGCCGGTGTAGAAGGATGTATAGTCCTCCTGGAGCCATAGTCTGGGCTCCATAGACGACAACGGAATCAAGCGTGAAACTAATGTTGCGTGAAGAGTCATCCCTAACGTCCTTTAATGTTATTGTTTGCCACTTTTCCAAAAATCACGGATTTGATTGCGACAAATTCAGGCGGTACAGGCCGGAAAAAATAAGGCAAAACTGAATACTCGGATCGAGAGACGCCTTCAGCATGGTTACATAGACTCTTCTGATAACTCCCTGTCGTGCTTGGCTACGTCTCCCTATGGCATCGTACCGAGAGCATACCTAGATCTGAGTGTATGTTTTCGCCTTATTTTTGCTGCCTGCCGTGGTCCCGATACGTTAGCTGGCGAGAGTTCGCCTGTTCTAGGGGCAGTTTCCCGCTAAAGATCAAATAGGACGCCCTGGTATCACCACGTAAGGGAGGTACAGTCACTATGAGCTAATAAAATCTCAATTCCCATGACGCAGTCCAATAGCTTTCATTCACCAGTGAATTGAGCAAATACACACCCTGGATTTTTAGTATGATGATACCCAGAACATGCATGGTCGGCTGTTGTTAACATGTGCCCATCCAAGGTTACTGAACCGAGCCTTTGGTAGATTAGCATACCTTAACACATAGTGAGTTATTTCACCTGTTAGATCTAGGGGCCATTTATCGCTAAAGATCAAGTCGGACGCCCTGATATCACCACGTTGGTTACGCTGCCGTGGCCCTGCCACGTTAAGTCCACTGCCATGGTCATACCACGTGAAACAGCTATTTCACCTCTTATTTTATCAAGGGCCTTTCCCCGTTAAAGATCGAGGCAGGGGTCCGCTCTGAACTTGTCAATTTTTATATTTAAAACTTGCGTTCAGCAGCAACACCACGCAAGAGAGGTGCCTAAAGTTTGCCTGTCGGATCTAGAGCGATTTCCCTCTAAAGACCAAGTCAGGGTCCGCTCTTTGCGTATTTCCCTGCCGTGGCCCTGCTACGCTAACAGCCTGCCGTAGCCCTGCAGTTGACGGAGCAGTTGACCCAGGCCTTTCGCGGAAAGATGGCATATCTAAGTCCCGCTGCCGTGGCCCTGCCACGTAGGACCCGCTGCCGTGGTCCTGCCACGTGTGGTTCTCTGCAGTGGCCCGACCACGTGGAGAAACAGAATGTATCCCTCATAGATAGGCGTTCTCGTCGCGGGCAACTTTCGATCCAAATGGCGCCTTCATTTCTACCGCATCATAATTTAACCACAACCGACTGGTGTGGAGCTGCGATCAGAAACCGGGCAAGGCGCGGCACTCTCTCATGAATGAGGTATGGGCCCTTCAACGCCCCATCCTAGGATTTGCGGAAGCCGGCAGATAGCCGGCAATTTTTCAACAAGCTACGAGTAATCACCTTCCGACAGAAGTGGAGACTACCGCACAAGGTTCCGATAACGTATACTTGCCAGGGCAACGGCAGCGTGATCATTTGCGGCTACGTGAGTTCCGCTGCCGTGGCCTGGCCACGTGTGGTAGTCTCCCCTTCAGCAGGTGATTACCCGTAGCTTGCTGAAAAAAAATGTCGGCCATCTGCCGGTTTCCGCAAATCCTACGTGGTCGGGCCACGCCAGCGAAACTTAACGTGGCATGGTCACCGGTCACGGCAGCGGTACTCACGTAGCCGGGCCACGGCAGCGGTACCAACGTGGCAGGGCCACACGCAAAGTTGGACCCAGAATGGTGGCTTATGCTACTCTCTTCTTTATAGCATTAACACTTCAGACATTCTTCTGTTTCCTTTTTATCCAAAATCAGCCAGCCAAGCTTGTTTTAGCTATAAAACATGTCCATGCTTCACCACTTTTTCTTCACTGATTCTCAGATTATTCCAGGATTTTTTTTTTAAATACTCACATATTGTGCATGATTGCTTTGATAATGCTCCATGTTTTGTAATGTTATCATTCCATACGAACAGAAACTTCATCATAGCTGGACTTCTCATGTGATTAAAATATACTTTTATACTCTTTTTGGCGACAAGCCTTTTAACATTGGCGGTCCTGCCTTATTACATTCACATTGTTTCTTCTTTAACTGTGTTAAGGACGTATTTATTTCCAAAGTAAGGTGATTTTTGTGTCGCCTGCCCTAAGGCAGGAAGACACATAGGGATCACTTTGTCCACTGTTGTTGTCTGTTGATGATGTCTGTTGTTGTTGATGTCTGTTGTTGATGTCTGTTGTGAAAAAGGGTTAACCAAACTTGGGTCACAGGTGCAACATGGCATCCCCACTTTTTGTTGAGGTCAAAGGTCACATGCCAAGGTCAAAGGTCATGTAAGGTCAAGTTGTAAAATAGGCTGAAAATGTAAAATTGACCTCATTTGAAAAGTTGAAGTTCAATTGGAACCAAACTTGAATCATAGGTGCAACATGGGATCCCTCATTTGTTGATGAGGTCAAATATCAAGGTCAAAGGTCATGTTAGGCTATCATTCACTAACCGCGACGGCAGGCGACACAAGCGGTCCGAGGACCGATGTATTTTTATCTTATACTTAGTTTGTATAGTGTATTTCTGTGTAATTTTATTTCCTTGGTTAGGTTATTGTAAAGACTATGATAGCAAATTTATCTTTGTTTGGACGATCTGTGCCTTCAATATTATTATGTATTTAATTGAACTGTTAAAATAAAACTAATCTTTGTTAAAAAAAAATTATATAATGCTGGGGTGGACACTTAGCTCGAAAATTAATTTATTTCAGGACCGCGAGACAACTCACGCACATGTTAATTTACTATAACAATAAAAATAATATAAAAAAATTAACACGAAGTCAGCGATCGTGTGTACCTTGCAGCACCGATATCAAGGAAATATCTCGCAGTGACACAGCTCTGCAGCCTTCATCCATGTCAAAGTATGCACTTTCAATTTTGATAGAACCTAGTCAAGTGTCACGAGGCAGTGCACACAGCAGTGACTGATTTAAAAAGGATCCTGTCAGCAGCTTAAGGTGGGGGCCACTTTAGTGTTGCGAAGCGATGCGATGTCCCACTTTAGTGCGACTAGGCAGGGCTTCTCAACTATTTTGGCTCGCGGCCCATGGTGCACTGGCTGTATACCCTTCAAATATTCATGCTCGCGGGCCAGATGCACCCTCTTTTGCTATGTTTGCTGTATATTTCAAAACTGTTCAAGGACCAACCACCAAAGCTTCGCGGGCCAGATCTGGCCCGCGGGCCGGCTGTTGAGAACCCCTGAACTAGGGGGTGTCTGAGGGGGCACTGAGAGCAATATTTTAAAGGGGGCCTGTCAGCAGCTGCTGACACTGCTGAATCTTAAATCCGCTATTGGCTCACAGTGGTTATATTGGTCATAGTCAACATGTTGGAAGTAAATATGACCTTCGACCATTACTATATTCTAAATTCAAATCCAGTCAAGTATTACTCTTTTTTCTTCTTTTGCATTATCCTGACCCCCATCAAACGCCACCATGGCTCAGTAAGGTTTCAATGGGAACCAAACACACTTACCGCTACAATTCCACCAAAGGAGCCGAGAGCCGAGAAATTACATTTCTTACTCGAATTGGTCGCGATCGTGTAGATTGATATAATAGTATTACTTTTGATCAAGAATTCCTGTTGTACGAAATTACTGAAAGGCAATATTTCAAATTTGTTCTTATCCGAAAAAAATAGAACTTTGAACTTGTATGCAAATACTGTTAAAAATTTGAACCTATGATGTTTTCTTCATAACAAATAAAAAAGCTTACCTCGAATATTGAAATTCAAAACATGCATCTGAGAGTACCAGTATCCGTTGTGTCCCACTTCTTGAGTATAACATGACATGCATCTGACTTTGGTGGAAAGTCAGCAGCAGTAGTAGCTTGCCTGTTTGATTATAATTATCTGGGTGCCACGCCCACATACATTTTCCCATGATAAGTCCGTTTCATCTGACAAGATTGACCAGTCCGACGCATTGCATGAATTACAGTGGTTGCCTCCATCACACAAAATATGTAGGAATATGTATTACACTAAATCAAAACTGGACCAATACTTTCGGGAATTTTTTAACATTTTAGGATATGAAATTCAATTTATAAATTATGCTGGTGAACTATTGCAGGCATAGACAATTCCAAACACTGTAGTTCAATGATTTTTTCATAAACATTGGACCTTAGTTGGCTGAGAAAATTGGCACAGGCGAAAAAAAGATATCAAAAGAAAGTTATTTACTTAACCCATTAGAGAACAAATGTAATATACCTATATAGTAGAAAACGAATTAAAGTTATAGAAAATATGATCTAAACAAAAGAAACTATAAACAGAAGCGACCGTGAGGGACTACCACAACGTTTGGACAACAGTCCCTGTTCACGATGAGGAGGCATTTTGTATCAACAGAATCAATAACTATCAAGAGGCTAAACTGGTTGTTTTTACGTTTAAAGCAATATGGCAATTTTTGGGAAGAAGCGCCCCCAATTCACATTGATATTTTGCCCAGGTTACGTTGGTAATTGTTAGGGAAATCTATACCTGCGAACGAAATGCTAAAAAAATGCGTATTATCACAACATAAGCGATTTTGTAATTAGAATTGGGATCCCCGATTGGATTGACGGGCAGACGATGGAAATGCTACGTGATGTCCGTCCATGATGAAATAGTGCACCTCGAGAAAATAACCTCTAACTTGACTTTGCCCCGCGAACAGAACTATAAAACAAACGAATGGATGAGCGTAGACACGTGACATTGTCGCTATTTCCCGGCTATTTCACATTGAAGGCCGTTGCCAGCAGCCGTTGAATTATATCGGTCCCCGATAATAATTATTCTAGTCCAAAATTCCTTTCGTTTGGGACACATAGACATTTTCGAGCCTTAACCATTACAGGATAGTTTTACTAGCCAGTTACCAATGGAACGTGTAAAAATCTCCAAATTTGAAACAAATTGGGGGCGCCCTTCAAAAAATGTGCTAATATTGCTTTAAGGTGGGCTTATATCAAGCAGCGATGTATTAAGTTTATGCAGATATTTGCAAATAATATGCAAAAATTAAAAAAAATTTATTGATTTTATTTGTATTCACATTTTGCTGCCATAAGAATAACAGATCACTGCTCATTAATCTTCACATGCGTACGATTCACTTTCGCTGTCAGAATCCTCTGCCTAATTCAAAAAACTTGTTTAATTTCAATGTCACAGATGTTCTCTTTATCCCAATAAGAGTCTCATCTGTCCACTGCATTTGTCCAGTCAGAGGCTGTGTTAATTTGTTCCACTGCCTCATCAAAATGATTTCTTTTAATCGCGGCTTACTGAATTGTGTTTTGTTCCTAGAAACGTAATAAACCGTCATGTTGGCCCCATATCAGCTCTTCAGGGTTCAAGTCCCAGTGGTAGGGAGGGGCAAACTAAAATTTAATTGCCGTATTTTTAGCCAGAAATGTCAAACTTTCTATTTTTGAGCTTGTGGTTTATTTTGCTTTGTGACATTGTAGAAATCTCTTCTTTTTATAAATTCTCCCAGTTGTTATACATACAGTTATACATTATACTTAGCCGGTGAGGTAAACAAATATTTATTATATTAGACCTAAACACCTGTACAAGGAAAAGTCCTGGGTGCAAAGCCATTTTTTAATCTGTGCTTTGAGACACATTCGATCGTAGTCATTCAGGGCTAAGCTTTGTCGAGTACTTAATCAAATACTTATACTTAATGTAAAAAAGGATAGAGAGGACATTCACATTTGATACTGGATATCGCAGGGGGCGGCGCCAAGGTAAAAATATAGGAGGGGGCGAAACATCATAGGGGGCGGGAACAGTACAAATGAACTCATTTTGGTATAAAAACCCTAATGTTGCGCAAAAAAACCCCGTTTTTCTTAAATTTTTGGAAAAACTCAGGGGGGGGGGCCGCCCCTCCTTGGAGCGGGGGGGGCCCGCCTGCCTGTATAGGATTTAAAAAAATTAAAGCGATTATACAGTCTGCCGTAACGCGGTTGCTAAGGCCAGCTTTCCAATGGCAAAGACTAAATCCATCCCCCCCCCCGTGCTCAATTTTTAATTAAACTGTCACCACTACATCAAACGCTGGGTATGAGGGAGCTTGTTCATTTTGTATATTTATCAACAATACTAAAATAACAAACATAATTTCATACAATTTAAAATGTATGATATAGTTTTATACTTTATAACAACATACGAGTTTTATAAAAAAGGTTGGGCAAAAAGTAGAAAAAAATGGTGAGAGGACCAATTGTTGTTTGTTACGTATAAACAAAATCCTTTGGAAATGTTATATGGTTCCATATTGGAAATGTATATGGTTCCATATTGGTTCTGAACATGGTAAACTTATCAACATTACACTTGTGTAAAGCATGGAATTATAAGACTAACATTACACGTGTTATTAAAGTTTAAGTATAATAACATTTCTGGGTGCTGTGTATATCGCACTATTCTTTAAAAATCAATTTGAATGCTGGAAAATGGTTTATGTTTCACAAATTAATATTAACGATACATACTTTATTCCTAAATAAGGAATTTTAGTATTGAAGATACCAATAGCATAAACAGCGGGTTTTTTTTCAACATTTGCACAATATCTCCCCTTAAACTTTTGCTTGCAAAGAGATCCCCGTTTGAATCGTCTCCCCCCCCCCCCCGTGGTAGCAAACGAGTCCTGGAATTGCATTTCACCGTGTCCCACAGAGGGTGTTTTGAGGCAATCCCCCAATGCCACCAGCTTTGGGAAATTTCTCCTCAATAGGGTCATGTGATCACATTAAAAATCATATTCTTACCCACATAAAAACAGTGACTTTAACGCTCGTTTTAGCCCAAAGCGTAGGATTAAGGAATTTTTAGTATGATTATGAAATGGCTTTTGGTTCTTAACATTTTGGAAAACACTTTTATCCCTAAAGTATGACATGTGTTTAGTACCAGTACGGTTATAGGCACACTGCTAGCTCATGGGATTGATTCAAACACCTCTGCCTCGTACCTAAGCCTCGTACAATTGGCTCAGAATGTAGATAGAACCAAACCTCACGTGTTCTCTCTTTCAATTCATTGAAGCCACCAATCTCGTTATTAAACGCACTCATGCACACATCAATGGTATGTTATAGGCCAAGGTTTCCCTGTGGTTCCATTATGCATAGCAACGGGGAAAAATGTAAAAAACTGTTTAAACGATGTTCGATAAGCCACTCTAATCGACAATTTCAGTTCATGGAGGGTCTTCAAAAATTTTATGATTTTAGATTTTTTTTAACCAATTGTGTTTTTTTTCTATTCAGCAAAAAAGAGTGTTGTAAATATAGATCTTTATAATGGAGAAGATGCAGATTTACAAGGGAAATTTGGCCTTGATAATACTACAAAATACTGTCATTATAATGGTTACAAAAAGTCCAACTTTATCTAAACGACAAGAAGCTTTATGGTAGCAACGTCTAAATAGGGATTTTTACCCTAGCACACCCTCCTCAATTACAACCTTCTACCTCTCTAAAAGGGGAGATAGTCGTACGGTTTAGATTTGATTTACTATAGTCATAATAATATAATTTTTATTAAGGAAAAGACCTAATAAATTAGGGTTCCATTAACTGGAAATATTAACTTATATTTAAGAAGGGGTGTTCCAAAGATTTTAAAAATTTTATTATTTTTCACTTATTAGAAATTCCAATAGTTTCTATTTTCGTCCAGGTGTCAAAACTGCTGGTTCTCAAAAAATCAAAAAGGCTGTTTTTCGACAGATGTGTATCTTTTTGTAACCGTGTACGATTCTAGTGTAGACCAAATATTTGGGCGGCCATTAAAGGTGCATTGCGTGATCCTAACACATTTACTTTATCAATTGGTCACTTAAAATCCTTGCGAAAAGCGAATTCACAAAAATTGTAGTGGTTCGATCTTATGTGTTATGAGCACAAATGCGTGTTTCCCACTGGTCCATAATTCATATGAGAATTGTTATCCGTTTAGGTACCCATGGATTACTAATGGTAAAAAATCTCAACCTTCTTTAGGTAAGTACGAGGTGGTGCATCACGCAATGCCCCTTTAAGCCAAAAGGTTTCAAAATAAGGTTGAAATTACCACACAAGATACATTAAAATGTTTGAGGTTAATTCTCATTTAAGATAATACCTGATTTTAAGAATAACATAGAAGAAGGGATATTAACAGAATATGAAGAAGAACTTTCATAAAATTTGAAAGACATGTAGTGATCCATACATCCTCTTGAAACATTGTTAAATGATTTTGAGTCCAAATTGTCCAAATCAAAATTAAGGGGGGTACGATGTGATTGTAGAGTAAGCAAATCAGCAATCGGCAATAATGTGGGCATTTTGAATTACTTTTTGGTAGTTATTGTATGAATTAACACATTACTTTCATTGTTATCATAAAATATATTATCTTAATACTGTACTGAGATTTGGTTACATGGCATGAGATGAAAAAGATAAGCCAATGATTGTAGTGATAAATATAATATATTTTTGTTTTGCTACAAAGGGCCGGCTTCATAAACATGTAATTTTGACGTAAACATTGGAATCATGCGCATATCTTTCTCTCGTGTGTTGGAGTATCCTGGGATCAAATATCATTATTCATCCAGTTTCCAGACTTAATAATTCCTACTTATAACATGAAACATGTTATGGAAAGCAATGCGATTAGAAATTATGCTATTACCCTTCATCTATGTGCTACGCGGATGCAATATAAGAAGTTTCTTTTCTAGAAAGAGTAAACAGATCTTTTGCTTAAAGATGAAATAAAAAATCAATGACCATTTGGCAAAATTTTGTATTTTGGTTTGTATTGAAATAATAACTGCTAAATTTGAGTCAACTAATCAATTCGTCATGTGAGTGCAACAAAGTCGTAACTGACATTTTTGGCGAAATTGAGTTATTTGGAAAATATGAAAAAGTAGATCACTACGCTTAATTTGATATACATTTCCGGTGACAGTCTCAATTTATTGCAGAGTTATTAAGCTAAATAGGCCTATTTTGGTGTAGATACGACTTTGTTGCACTCAAATTTGAATTTCCCGTGTCGTGCAACAAAGTCGTAACTGGTAGATACGACTTTGTTGCACGACACGGGAAATCATGTGTGTAGATACGACATTTTATTTCTTGAAAAGCGATGGTTTTTAAAAGGTGTATAAGTAAAAAATCTCTCAAAATATTTTGTGAAAAGAGTAATTTCATTTTTTATCAAATTTATGCTAATTTCGGCACAAAAAAACTTAAAAACATATTAAATAATGTGGTTACGACCTTTTTCACTCAATATTACACCCAGTACTTAATTAATTTACAAAAGTAAATGAATACGCATAATTTAACCTATATTTCAAGTATAAGGCTCAATTTATTGCAGAGTTATTAGGCTAATTAGGCCTAATTAGGTGTAGATACGAGTTTGTTGCACTCAAAATTGAATTTCCCGTGTCGTGCAACAAAGTCGTAACTGGTAGATACGACTTTGTTGCACGACACGGGAAATCATGTGTGTAGTTACGCCATTTTAATTAGCCAAATTTGAAAAGTCACAAAAGAATGAAACACAAAAATGCTTCTCCTGTAAAATCAAAAAATGCAGATACGACTTTGTTGCACTCACATGACGCATCATCGGTAGATCTAGCAATGGCATCTAAATATTGAAACAACTACCATTTATCTTGTGAAATGTGCAAAAAACATCTTGTCAAATCGAATAGAAAACAAATGACTTCCCTCAAAGCGACACTGACTCATTTCCAATTATAAAATTCATTCATTATGTTCTCAAACAACAGACTAAGAACAAACAAAAACAAAATTTTGCACACACAAATGCCATATCATAGTTCACAAAAGTCACATTATGAGTCAAAGACGTCCCATATGACACCTTAAAATCGAAAACAATAAGATCAAAGAAAAACACAATTAAAAAAAATGTAAGTGAACTGATCCTGCAAAGATAGAGATGACGCTAAATTGTGATCCTCATCAGTCCAATCAATCATGTGACCATTTTCAGACATCTTGGGTCAATGGTTGCATCCAGTGCAAGTGGTCTAAAAAGGCGCAAAGCACTAGCTTGGATTGCTTTCTGGAAATTGGAGTAGTTATGGAGAAACCCCTCCATACCTACAACCACCAAAGTGCGGCTGTTCAACACATCATGTGTCACAGTTCTTGTATATGGATGCGAGTCTTAGGTCATCACAAAAGATATGGAAACAAATGCATTCGTCAGCTCTTGCTGCCGCAAAATGCTAAACATAAAACGAACTGACCATGTACCCAATGTCACCATTTACACCATTACCAGCACATAGCTTCTTATTGAGTCTGTAAGAACTTGACAGGTTAAGTTCCTTGTTGTTTGAAAAAAAAAACAATATGTGACTTGTTATATTAGCCTCATTTTGTGATTAAAAATATTATTTTATTTATCAATTGTATTTGAGAAAAGATTTCTCACGGGGAAAAGTACTTTGTTTATGTTGAAAAAGAGAAGGGGGAATTCCCACTAGTGGTGTTTTTGCAAAACTTGATCATGTACCTGTTATTTACATCAAGCAAGAAATGAGTGGGATTCCCCTGAATCCTAAACTTAGAACAGGAGTCAACTTGTTTATGCATTGAGATCAAAACAGATTGTAGAATTTGGGGATTTCCCATGATGTTATTTATGTAAGATGGTGTCATTTATGTGAGACCCATTGGTCAGCTAGTGCAAAGTTATGTTTATGCATGATGATGCTGTAATGATTATTATTAGAGAAAGGGGAATCAAATTGTGAAATCATTATATAAGGAGGGATTGGAGAGGTTAGGAGGGCCAGCAGTTGTATGAGCTATACAGTATAGGTATAGCTAACTTTAATCATAATGATAGATTTGTGCTTTACTAATGCCAGGATTTATAACATTTTGGAAACCACAGGAGCTTGAAAGCTGAACTGTCTGCTGTCGTCTTCTTAAAAGAGCCAAAAGAGCTTCAGTTTTGGAATCAAAAAGGGATTCCAGTTTGTGGTCCAAAATGAGGACATTAGCGGCAGACTGATGGTGGTAGAATACCTGGATTGTATTGCAGTTTATTAGTATCGTCGAGGGAAAACGCCGTCGCCTTGAACTGCTGGACAAAATTATCTTCAAGACTTAGAAGATTCCCATGGATTTTGTTACCCTTGGAATATTATTACATGCTGTCATTTTGGACTCTTCGCTGTTCACCATATACTTTTATATTTCATTCCTTAATAGAATAGCAGCCCTTTAAGTGTCAGTTATATTTATTTTGCTATTCATTTCAGCACATATTGTATGAACAAGACATGAATATTATAATTGTCCCACAGGAGGACAATACACCGCTCTCAAATTGTTTCTTTTACCACTAATAGTATCTCATAATGGAAGGATTGTGCAGTTTTTGATAAAAGCATGAAAGTGGCCACAGTTGTAGTACATACACTAAACATTGTTTTTAGACATGGAGCCATTTTAGATTTGACCCCTGGGGACTGGTAGAGGTCAATGACCTTTTTGATCGAAAATACTGATTTTCGTATCAAATGTGATAAAATTAACATCTTTAAATACAAAAATAAAATTGTTTCCAAGCCATTTTGTATACCTGTGATCTGTCATACAAATTTCATGTTTGTACAATGTCAGACCATTGTATATATTGATCTTTAAGGGTATTTTCACCCCTATATACCTTAATTTTCCAGTTCTTAACCCTTGTCTAACGGAGTTAGTTTTTGTAACACGGCTATCGACGGGTTGTGGGTGCTGCTGCAAATCCTTTAGGAAATTATATCAAGCACCCTATGAAGCTGATTTTGATACCATCTTATAGCAATGAATCTCTATCCAATGATGCCACAATCAGCCCCAATGGACTTTGGAAAACCTCACTATGACGTTATATGTGAGCATGCCTTGAAATCCCAAATTTACACATATTAAGCAAAGATAACTTCAGAAAATGATGGGTTGTGGTGATGGCAATGGTGATGGCAATTTTATAGGCCGAATTACATTGATCAACTGTGTGCCTCTGTTAAATACTATAGGGTTGAGGTACACAATTGTTGTTGACCACTGCAGTAATTACCATATAGCACACCTTAAAATGTAACTTACATAATTTCACATTGTCATAGTTGATACAGAGACTTGTACTCAGATAGCTATGTTTTCACAGATTCACAACGTTTTCCTACTCACAACAAGTCCGGTGCATCTCAGAGCAGCCTTAGCACACTTGCAGTTGCTGCACATTTCGATGTACATACCCCAGCAGGAATGAGTTCATAACTGATTTTGATGCTTCCTGAAGCTTGGTCACCGTTGGGTTGCCATACTGCGCGGTCCTTTTTCCAACCCAGTCGGAAGATTTGAAGCTTAGGATCACGACAAGAGCTTGGTTTTCCCACAATTGGCTGGTACTGGCCCGTTTGATATGCTGTTCCAGTACGTGCTGCCTGTGTAGGCAGTATGTTTTCCGGTGTCCATACTACTGGAATTTACATATGTGAACACTGCGTTCTCGGCTTCATTCACTTCCAAAGCAGCACTCGTGGATCAAAAGCATTACTACAAACCTTCCAGTAATGGATCATTTTTTGCAACTACTAATGTTGTACTGTATGAGCAATAGTCTTCAAATGCGTTGGTAGTTTCAGGAAAGCTTTCCATATGTGCCATTGAGCTGGCTTCTTACCCCTCCCACCAAATACAGAAACCGTATCACACCCTGTGAAGCGTGAAAGACTGGGAGAGTGAGACCCATCCTCGATCCATCCCTGCTGTTTTTCTTGACAGTCCAGCTATGTATCGGAAATGTGATCCAAATGACAAATAGCAGTAGACATAACGTGCAAAAAGAGATTGCAGTCACGTTTCAATCCGGCAACTTGCCATCTTTGATTCGAAATGTCGTCTTCTTGGGTATGATGCAGCTGCTAAATATGCTGAAGTTGTGGAGCCCGCCCACTGTTTGACTGGTGGAGTTTGATCGAGAGGTTATTATCCACTGGTTGGACAAAGGTGGGGCCTCATTAATAATGTCCTCTACAATCTGTGACGAGAGCCCACATTGGCAGCCAGGCTGGAGATTGTCGCCAGCTTCGCAGCTCCCACGGTTCACCTTGCTACTGACACCTGTGGGAATCCCCTGTTCAAAGCTGACCCTTCATTAGTGGAATACTTGATCCCCAGGTGGGAGTCCTGTCATAGGTGTGCTAGTGATTTGGTCTGTTCTTGAAAGTAGCTTAGCCAGCAGTGTTCCATGTCCTGTAATGTGGAATGGAGAGCTGGAGAGTTTAGCACATGTTGACATAAAGGTCGTCGAGAGAACAGTCTCTATCTTCCAACTGTTGTGAATTCTCTTTGACAGGTATGTTAGTCTGGGACTAAATCTCTGTAAATGCTCTAGTTTTTTGAGTTACCTGCACTCACCTACTAGAAAGTTGAAGCATGTTTTTTCGTTAGAGCCTGTCAAGATACGTTAGTTTTCGATAATAAAAAATCTGCAATGAGGGGCAAAAGTTTGCTACGTCTGATTTTTATTTTTCACTGTATGCCCCCAATTTGGGCGATTTTGGGGGCCAATTTTTTGGGGGTAGGGGTAACACTTTGAGCATAATTTCAAAACCTGAATCCATGGTCCTTTAATTATTATCCTCTATACATAAAAATAGTTTTCTAAGATTCCCATGTGCATTGTTTTAAATCATATTTGGTTTAATTGGGGTAGTTATAGCTATTTACGGTCATAACTGGCATTTTTTGGGAAAAATTTCGCAAAATTTGGTATTTGGCTTTTTAAAATTGTTCTCCATAACATATACATGATGACTTGAGATAATTTTTGTTTCTTGTAAGACGAAAACAATGTTGGTCCGTTTTTTGGGAAAGTTTGGAAAACCCACTTTTTGTTACTTTTTTAGTAACTGGCTAATAAATTACGCCATTTATCCCCAAAAATAGCATAAAAATCATGATTTTTAGTATGTTGACGAGTTCGGACCGCTATTAACTTATTTTCATCATGCCCCTTGAATGGTACAAGAAAATCTCAGTTATTTGGTGTTTCGTTGTCAACACACAGTACACACAAAGTCAGAAAATATGGATATCTTAATGGTTTCCCCCCCCCAAATGGTAACCTTTGACCACTAGAGCTGTGAATGGCTACACGTAGAAAATAGTTTGAATACAATAACTTTTGAAGTTAGTTTAGACCATATCATTACTGCACAGGGTGATATGTAGTAAACATATTTGAATCCGAGAACAGGTCATCAGAGCAATTACTGTTGGGGGGCCCCCCATGGGGAAACGCGCCAAAATGCATTTGGAACATTTGGCATATTTTTGAAAGTAATATTTCATACACATTCAAAGTATAGAAAAGGTAACTTGTAAAAAATAAGTTAGCATAGCAGATTCATGACAAATTGTTGGCAATTGGTGCTTTTTAATGATACATCTCTGAAATTTGGCACAATGTTAAGTGACATAGACGCTCTAGTCGAATTTTCACAAGTTAACAAGTTCAGTGAAATGAAGCGTTACATTGGTGAACCTAACATTGTTCCAATTTGGTTGTAGGGTAGAACAAATTATTCGTCTGGGTACAAGTATTCCAAATAATGATAGTTTGTTGTTGTTCATGTACGACTTTGGAGTTATGGTCAAATTAGCCGAAGTCCATTTCCAATTTTGTACAAGATAAAAAAAGTAAAGTTTACTAAAACCTTGGTAAAAAGTGGAGCAAATTGTTCATCCTAATAAGAATAGAAAAAGGAAACAGTTTTCATCATCTGTTTAGTATGCATGCTATGGGACCAAATAAGCAGAAGTCAGGTAATCCAGTGCACATTGAGTGACCAGGTGACTATAATAGTGGGCCTTCCTTATAAGCTCTTATAATAACCCCTACCTCGGATACAGAACATGTGACATAGTCAAAATTATTCTTTATGCTTTTTGCTATATGAATAAAAAGACGAAGCAACTTTATTTTGTTTATGCCTGCACAAACCACAAATTTGCTGTGCGGCTATTTTATCATTTTGACTCCATAACTCCAGACCATAGGTCGCATTAATGGTGGGCAATTTTTTACATAGCTGGATCCTTATAACCTGACTGACAATTTGATGATGTTAAATAATCCCTGATCCCCCCGACACAACCTCCTCCAACCTGGACAATTCTTACATCTTACACAGCACTGAGTAAACCTTTATACATATACAAAGAATACCATCCCCACGTGGCTGCCGTCGCATTATATCCCATCCTGGATGAGGAATGTGATACTCTTTACAATGATTTCCTGATTCTGAACACGGGGAAGAAGCCATCAGATCTTTACAAAACTGCTTTGACAGAAACGACGCCGTAAGCGCTGGGAGGAGAGGGTCCACGGAATTGATTTCACTCACTTAGCAGGAAGGCCTGAAGACTCGAAACCAAACCATCGAAATGTCCAGTCCAGTACTGCCAACTCAATTGGTGAGCAAGTCCTCGCAATGGTCGTTTCAAGAACAGGAATATGGATCACACTCGCTCTGTCAAAAAGAGATCACCAAACTTCGTCGAGCCCCCGGCGTGGCCGGGTCACTTTCAACATCCTTCTCACAGATTGAGCTTACTCTCTAAGCCAACTACAGAGTGGAAAGGCCCAGGGGCCTGATCACATACCAGCAGAGTTCCTGATGCAATGCGGCCCACGAATGTCTTGAATGTTGCCTCACCAACCCAGTCCTTACCCAAGATCTGGAGGAGAGCTACTATCCTCCACCCCCCAAACCAAACAAGCCTGTCGACAACCCTAAGAACTACCGCCCAATATCACTACTGTGTGTCTCCTTCAACTCTTGAGAGGATGATCCTGTCCCGGCGGAGCCCGTCGTCGAACCTCACCTGCCTGACGAAGCAGGATTTCGCCGTGGCCGTATCAACTGTCCCCAGATTGTAAAACCTCCAAACGATATTGAGGAAAGCTTTGAAAAGCGTGGCCGTAATGCAGGCGTCATCTTGGTGTACCTAGCAGTCATAACGACAAAAACCGTGGGTGGCACCAGGGTCTGACACTCAAGCTTCTCAGGACCATCCTGGATCGTTACCACCTGTACAAACTATGTAACAAAATTTGCCTTTTTTTGCAAACCGTAAGCTTTACTCTCAAGACACAGTGAGGGCAGAGTAGTCGCCCTGCGTCCGTCTGAGGAACGGAGTAAACCACAAGGACTTACTGGCTCCTTGTTTGTTCACTTTGTATATCAGCGATTGGGCTATTCCAGAAAAAAATATGCCCCCCCCCACATAGAGGGCGCCGGAATTCGACTTTTTTGTCACTTTGAAGCTGGAATTCCAGAATTTAATGTCTATACTAGGTTGTGTAATTTCAGCATTTTAGGTATAGAGGGTGACGGAATTCCCGTGTTTTGTTTACGATTTTCAAGGTAAATTCCAACAAAAAATCAATATTTTTAATTTTAATTAAAAATACCCCTAACCATAATCATCTGGGAATTCCAAGTTTTTTTTTACATGGTAACTTTAGGAATTCCTGGAATTTACGGAAGGTAGTGTCTAAAATTCCTGGTAATTTTCGGAAGGTAGCTTCTGGATTCCGATAATTTATGGAAATATAGCCAGGATTCCGATAATTTTGTTAACAAATTTTTTGCCCTCTATAGGGGGGGGGGGGGGCAATTTTTTTTTCTGGAATAGTCCATTTACCTCAACAACATAGCAATATGGCTAACGCCGACTATCTGTTGCCCGTATCCACTCGGACCAGCAGCCTATGTAGTAATGAATTTGTCAAATAAAAAAAAACATATTCATAAGTTGATTTATGGTCATATTGATTATAATTCATAAAACGTCCAAAAAAACAAAGGTTATGATATAAAAGCCATTTTGAAAAAAGAGCCCTTTTATTATGGGTACTTATATCAATCCTTTATTGGAATAGCACTTGGTAACAAAGAATTAACACTTAGTGTACAAGGGGTTCCTATATAAGGACCCGCAAAATACATTGTTCAGTTTACGGCGAAGGATATATCACATATTTTTTTGTAATTGTGAACTTTTAAACCCACTCTTGTTCCGCAACGAGATGTTTTAAGTAAAATATATTAAATAAAACAAATAATTAGAATATTTTCCTGTTTACTAATTCTAATGTTCAGTAATTAAACAATAATCATAATATAAACTTCAGTTAAACCCTTTATATGCTGATAGTGCTCACTTTGTACTTGCCATACATCCATCATGCCACTGTACAAACCAAATGGAAAAGTTACACGGCAGACCAATGACACCTTACCAGAAATATATCATTGGGTTCAATATGGGTATTATTGGACCTTTTAGAACTCATATTAAAAACTTTTTATTGCACATACCAGTTACGTCTTTTGTGGCAAACGCGGCCGTGTCGGAAAAGGGGGAAGACCTTGTCCAATTAGGTGTTAAGAAGTGCCCCCAAAAAATCATCCTATATTTGACCTTAGATAGCCGTTTTTGGCTTTAATATGCCAGTCTCAGGATTAGGGTGGCCCCATTTTGAAATACTTGCCCTCTAGCAAGAGATTTCCCAGAGGTGGACCCAAAAATCTTGCTAAGCTCATTGAAGGTACAAAAAAAACACCTTCATACTTTCTTCCCCCAAACTTTCGTAGTCTTTGTCAAAGGGGGGACGCACAAAAATGTTGTCTCTCAACCTCGACAGGACCACCATAAGCACGTTTCGAGGGTGTGAATCGTGCGCAGCCCACATGGAAGGGACGTAGCAAATAAAAAATAAACAACAAAAAAGGCCTTATGAAAGGCTACAAACTTCGAGAATGGGAATTAAAATTCTGAACTTACTATTGTATGTATGATGAGACTTCGAGCTCTGTTATGGCCATGAATTTGGGGTCCTTGGAAGCTTGTTGTAGGGGAATTAAGTTATACTGTGTCTATAAATACAAATACAGGATTGACCAAAATAGCAAGTTTTGGGTTTAATATTATTAAACAACAGGGATTATGCCAAGGCCTCATTAGCTTTTTGTGGTGTTTGCCAAGTTCGTTTTCAAACAACAATTCAAGCTAATTCAATCCGAGATCAAAATTCACTTTGATTTGGCGTTGGTTATAACCTTCACATATAAATTTCATGTAAACCAATTCCTTCAGGAAAGTGGTTTTCTTGGACGTCTATGGACACTATGGCCAGTATTTTGCCAACAAA
Organism: Ophioderma brevispina; assembly: GCA_023653785.1. Lineage (NCBI taxonomy): Eukaryota > Metazoa > Echinodermata > Ophiuroidea > Amphilepidida > Ophiodermatidae > Ophioderma > Ophioderma brevispina. Next base: position 92,316 of record JAMKCH010020197.1, read on the forward strand.
TTAAAGGGAAAAAACCTGGTTTGAAAAACCAGGTTTTTCATCTGGACAAACAAGCAAGGTTTTGATCAACCTAGTTTATCGGTCGATGAAACCTGGTTTTTCGAGTTCTCAACTCAAAAAACTAGGTTATTTTTCAAACACTAGCTTATCAAATTTTATAAACCCGGTTTTTCAAATCGAAAACCAGGTTATCGATTCGAAAAGCTAGGGTTTTGATAAATCTAGTTTCACTTCAGTCAAGAAACCTGGTTTTCGATCGAAAAAAAACAGCTTTTTCAAAAAGCCTTGCTTATCGAATTTGATAAACCCTAGTTTTTCGAGTGAAAAACCAGGTTTATCGATTCGAAAAGCTTAGTTTATGATAAACCACGTTATAGCCCACCCCCATCGATAACACTAGTTCAGCGAAAAACCAGGTTTTTCGGCGCGGAAAAACTAGGTTTCTCTTTCATTGCGCAAAAGACTTGTCATAGACCGCTCTTGCGAGTGAAAACCCTTCCGGTTCACTTAGTGTTTTTTTTTTCCAAACCCAATTTATATTGGGTGTTTGCTATGGTAATAATTTTTTTGGTGACCGGGCTCTATTCAAATGTTTACTAAAAGTAACACCATATATGGTGTCAAAAATTTTATTGTTTGTGGCACTATTTTCTATTCACAGCTCTAGTGGTCACTGGTTACCAGCCCACCATTAAAATATTGCATTCTGACTGTATGCGTTTTATTACGTACAAAAAACCACCAAATACGTCTTGAGCCATTTGATGTCATCAAAGGATCATGACAAATAAGTTAAATCGTCCCGTAACCCTTCAGCATGATACCAAATTGACCTTTTCATGCATCTTGCGCGTGTCCATGGCAACAGTAATTGTTCTGATGACCTGTACTCGATGTAGAGATGTTTACTAAATGTCACACCATGTGAAGTACATGATATGGTGGAAATAACTCAAACGTTATTGTCCTTCAACTATTTTTACTTTAGCCTTCCACAGCTCTAGTGGTGCTGGTTACCAGGAACATTAAAATAATGCTAATTTTTCTGACAATACTGTGACTTTATGTGTACTTGTTATGTACAAAGAAACATTAAGTACTTTTTTACCATCGTACATCAAGGGGCACTAAACTAAGTTGATCGTCCCTCGAACTCTTCAAAATGCCAAAAATCACGATTTTTTAGAATTTTGGGGGAAAAAAATTAGTAATTTATGAGCTCATTTACTAAAAAGGTGAACTTAAATGGGTTTCACAACTATCCAAAAACTGACCAGCATTGTTTATCTTTACAAGCACACAAAATTGCTCAGCACCATTTATATATTATGGAGACATATGACAAAGGAAAACATTACAAGAAATTGCTACAATTTTGCCCAAAAAAATGCCACATTTATTACATTAATGGCTTAACTTACCCAATTATACAAACTCTAGATTTTAAAATCACCCACAATCTATAAAAATGTTTGTAATTTATCAGGATAAGAATTTTATCATCATTGTGTTCAGATGTTGAAAGTGTGCTCGGAAAGTGTTACCCCTACCCTAAAATTGCTCCCAAATTTGACCTATTGGGACATACAGTGAAATAATAAAAACACAGTTATATCAAAATCTTTGCCTGATTCAGAAGTTGATTATCCAAAACCAATGATCTAGACCGGTTCTATCTACAAAACATTACTTCAACTTTCTAGTAGGGGAGTGCAGCCAGACCCCCAAAATCAGGGGTCCAGTCCCGGACTACTAAAAGAAGGGCCATTTTTGCAAGGACAATTTTAAGGCAATGATCAAATGTAAAGAGAACAAAGGCTTTAAAACTCGCCATTTAATTACAGCCTCCTTTTCTTAATAGTTTGCGCCCTTTTTCCTACTTTTTGGGTCCAATGATACAAGCACTAAAGCTAAAAACCAGATCAGTGTTTGAAATAATGAAAGCAAAAACAAGAAGAACTCAATACAAAACATTTCCCTTGTGGGTTATGTGGGTCTGAAGAGTATTATTTTTACTAGTGAATTGTACCGATATTCATATACTTCGATGATTAAACTTTATTGCAGTTCTAGTGGCCCTACAACTAAGCCAAATCTTGGTGGCTCCAAAATCAACCGTCGGTGTGAAGATTTTTTTTTTTCAGAAGATGATCAAACATAAGAACGCTGTAGCTCTGAAACAATCCGTTTGATTAAGGCTTCATTTTCCTATCCATTGTGACTTTTGTTCCTATTTTTAGGTCCAAATTAAAAGGCCACATTACCAATGAACCAATTTTATATAGACATTTGCAAGACTTTTATTCCGTAAACCCCAAAACTATAGAAAGGTTCAAATTTTTGGAGCGGTATTGTATTTATGTACAACAAATTTTAATGAAACAAGCTATACGTCTGATTATGTGATTACAACAAAGTTTAATGAAACATGCTATATGTCTGATTATGTGAATATAATTATGTATGCCTACAAAATGAAAAAAAATATTCACAAATATAATAACTATGCATGAAAGCATAAAAATAGGTCCAAACAACATCTAGTGAAGGATATATGGGAAATAATGCCCAAAGACCAATATTTTCTACTTTATTTCCATTATTCCTAAATCTTAAAGGACAACTTATTCTAAATCTGTGGGCAGGGGGTGGGATCAGGGGTTTGTCGGGTACACATGTTCATGGTTCTGAAAGTAACCCCTAACGGGACCAATTCTTAGTGAAAATACCTGTTCTCAATAAAATTATACCTTTAAAATTACCAATATACAAGAACAATACCACTTGTACCAACCAAATCCAAGAATGCGAGTAAACTGTACATAATATATCGATGCAGTTGAATACTAAATGTATTAAAAATTAAGTGTTTCAAACTAGTGACTTGATGAGATGAAATAATAACTGTACCAATTTAATTAGTAAAGTTGAATTATCCATTAGAGTTGAGTTTGCTTGTGTATAATAGTATCCGTTGCCAATCAAATTTGTAATCAAAGTAAACAGGATAATTGGATGTGTTATGTCATTGGCTTAACTTTGCTCTACCAAACCAAATTACTTGGTTGACAAGGTTAGAACTTCATCGCAAACTGCTTGTAAAACAGGAGTCGGAGAAGAAAATTGCCCGCCTTAAAGTTTGATTTTCAACTTGACCAAACTTGCAAGAGAAAGTCAGTGTGAAACAGCCATTAAACAAGATGTTTGGTTTAGAGAAATCGAATAAATTTAATTTTAAAACCCTTTGAAGTACCATAATCGAAAGGATTTTTAGAAATAACAATTTTCTCTACATTTTAAACAAGTTAAACCTAAGGCGATTAATTAATGTACCCAAAATGCCCCAAATCCAATGTTATGTACAAAAATCAACAAAGGATCTTCTTAAAATTTGTAACCAAAATATGCAAAGATTACAGTTAGTTGTACTACAACTTTTATTTGTGATTAAACCATTGCAGTGACGTCACTCTATTTACTAAACCGAGGTCTAATTTCTACGAATCTCCTGTTACCATGTCTAAGTGTAGATTCGTATCTACGAATCTACAGAAAAGTGTGGGTCCGTATCTACGAAACTACGAGGAATGTAATCCACACATTAACATGTTTAACAGAAGATTCGTAGAAAATTATCTCACGATTTAGTAAATAGATTGACGATGGTGTGGTATTAACGGGTGAACGAATTGAATATAGGCCCACAAAATTAATAAACAGAAATCATGTGAAAATAACGACATGGGATACAGGGAGTTATTTTTGTTGTTCTGAAGTTTTAGTTGTGTTATCTTTATTCAAAGTTTAGTTTCTTTACCAAAATAACAATGTACTTTTATTATTTTTGTATACTTTTTTTAAATACATGTAATCCAATGTTAACATGTGTTAGTTGTGTTATCTTTATTCAAAGTTTAGTTTCTTTACCAAAATAACAATGTACTTTTATTATTTTTGTATATATTTATTATTTAAATACATGTAATCCAATGTTAACATGTTTTAGTTGTGTTATCTTTATTCAAAGTTTAGTTTCTTTACCAAAATAACAATGTACTTTTATTATTTTTGTATATATTTATTATTTAAATACATGTAATCCAATGTTAACATGTTTGATTTTAAAATTTCACCTATTTTATTCTTACAATATGGTTGATCTTGTATTTCATTACATCCTTTCAACCTTATCAGGCCTGGAATCTGTTTAGTAGATTTTAAAATCACCCTTTTGGTTCGGTTTGCGCTTACAATATGTATTCTTTTGTATTTGTTCTAATTTCTATCTTATTCAATCGTTGACATTGTACGTATTAATGATTACATAAGCCTAGTTTGAAGTTCATTTACTCGAAATGAAAGTTAGCGGTTAATAATTTCTTAAAGATTGTGGCTAATTTAAAAAATGTGCCTTTAAATTTTGTGTTTCACGTTTAAAGGTTTGTCATGGGCCAATTGGTTATTGTTTAGGCATCGTGTTAAAGGTATCTTTTAGAGTTTCAGCAGTTTTACATTGCCTGGATTTTGTGTCAATCGATGAATATATTGTTTCCAATTTACAATCATTCAAAGTATCCATAATTATGATTAGCAATTTTAAGGCCTAGGGGACTATGTCAAAAGAAAACAACTTCGAAGGAGACTTCTACAGTTTTGCTGGGTAGTACAGGGGCATCATATTTTACACGTGTCCTATATGGTCCTTAAAAAGTTTTAGGGCGATGCAGAGGGGGAACAAATGTAGGGTGCTTGAGGTAATGTAAAAAATGACCATTTGGAATATTCTGACAAGACACGTACAAAGCCACTATATTGAACATTTCATTGTAATGAATGGTCAAGAGAAAACGGTTTATCTCATTCTTTGCCCGCAAACCTAAGCGTCATTTCTCTTTTAGTCAAAACCGGCCCAGGTATAGACCGGATTAGTTTCGTATTGCCTTTTGGCCATTTTATATCGATAAGACCTTAAAAAGAAGACCCATATCTATATTGTTGGCGAAAAAAAGCTTAGCTAGACATGTACACTTTAGGCCAAATGAACACAAATTTGTACATTGTCCTCAAAAATTAGCAAATTGCTTCAGATTGGGGAAATTTTTTTTAATTTTTAACATTTCCAATTTCTTTTTTTAATTTGGTTTAGATTAAGGAAATTCACTCAGTTCCACAAATTTTTATAAAAATTGGAAAAAACGGACCTATTACTATACCAAAATTGGCATGAAAAAGGGAATTAAATACCAGAAAGAAAAAAAATTAGACCATATTTCGGCACGTCCGTATATAGTCATATGTTGAGTACAATCCCCGGACATGTTGCCTAAAAATGAGACATTAGAACCTCACGCAAGCCTCAGACTTGCAAATTTGACCTGTACCAATGAATAATCCTTAGCCCTACTCTGTGGGAAACAGCTACAATTCAGGATAAAGTCAAATCGTATTTTATAAAACTCTCATGGAAATTCCAAATGTATGATTCTTTGTCATTAAGCTTGCTATCTGGGTGGTTATGTCTTCATTTCATTTATTTAAGGATTAAAAAAAATACACAAACGTTAAAAAGTACACCAAAGACGCAATAAGTACAATGGCGGGTCCTTGATTCCCATTGCGGTCATTAAGGAAACCATGTATAAATATGGTGCGTTGCGTAATATAATCCCAGTAATTACTGCAATCCTGTAAAACAAGCGCTCCGACGAAACTATTGTGTAATCTTTGCATATCCCAGGGAATTTATACAATTATCAAATATATAGTGTCTATCGGTCAATATAATTCACAAGTCTGATGATCTGCATTTGATGGATGGTTGGATGGGATGGGATACGAATCCATAGCGTTTTCAAAAAACCGATGGATGAGTTTGTAAAGGCCTGATTTTACATGTGCGCAATGGTTCTAACGTCAGGAAAACTACTCACAAAAGAAGATTCGTAGTTACGAATCAATCGGGCTTCGCCCTCGGTGAAATTACGTAACTTAGGAATATTCTGTTCTCGTTGTTTCCCTTGAATTAATTATGAATTCTGATGTGTAACAGCAGTTTTCAGCACATAAAGCTATAAACTAATCAGAAAAAAACGACTTTCGCCTAAAAAAACAGCCCAATTATTTTAGATTTTCCTAAAACATGTCTAATCCCCTTCTCTCCATTCCGTCCTACTCTCTCCTCGCTTTCACCCCGACGCTAATTTCCTTTTCATCCACCCAACAGGTATTGCCATTTTACATGGAAAAAGTTTATGACACTATGAAAAATATAATAAAGGTTAATAAAAAAAACACGCAGCTGACAAGGTGAGTTTGGAATATAAAAAATAGCAGAATCAGAACAATAATAAAAATCCAAAATCCCGCCAAAAACACCCCAAGAGGCACATTTAACAATGACAGCCATATTTTGAAATTCCCATAAACAGTCTTGATTATTTAGAAAAAAACCTTGGTTGAAAGAGGTATATGAAATTTTCACAAAAAATACATTTCCCATGTTACTAATATCGGTTTTCCTCCCTAAACAATTGTGGTCCTTATTAGGGAAAATGTGGAGTTCAGGCGTCAGTGGTGTGAGCTAGAAATGAGCTAGAACATCATGTTGGCCTCAACAACGCCAGCTTGCAGTGTGTCCTATTCAGAACAAAAATCAAAGATATGCACGGTTAACAGATTAAAATGTTAAAAAAAACGCTGACCTCGCGGGGAGAGGTCAGGAGAGCGAGGAAGAGAGAGGACAGACAGAAAGTCAGTCAGACAGACAGAAGACAGAACATATCATTAAGTATAATATACGCGTTACCATAGCGGCTACATTGAAACACCATGGCTGCAAGATGATAAGGAGAGCGGACATTATCGCGCGGCGCGCGAGTGTGTGTGTATGTGGTTTGTGTGTGTGCGCGAGAACGAAAAATCTGTTTGTAGGTGTGTATTTAGAGAATAAAATCAGACACTGCGAGTACTTATGTTCGTTTTAACCATTTCAGTCACGCCCCCCCCCGTCCTCTTCACATCTTTCAAGCATCAAAAAATGGCTGTGTCGTGGGACTCGTATAGTTCACTGGAGGACAAAGACCCTGACCGTGTGGTTATCGGAGTAGATGAGATTATAAAAACACCAATGAATTTGAATGAACCTAACATTTGAAATGACATCGCCCTCTTACATCTTCAGGAAAGGTAATGTCAGTCTTTCGACGACAAACTAACGATTTTAGGTTAAAAACGGGGCATCCCTTTATTGCGCCCTGTCATTAGGTATTGGTTTAGACATAATTGTTGATATCTCACGAGGTGAGTTTAAAAACTTCATGCCAGGGCATTTTAGTACCAGCCAGGGCTAGTCATACTAAAGAGTGTCCCAACAAGTGGTGTTTTGTTGCAAGGCAGATAAACTCGATTTCTCACAAAACAAGCTCAAGCTGTGAATTCATTTTCAGGAGGAATTTCAAAATTCATATACTTTGTGGATACAAAATCCCATGACCATCTGCCCACCGCAAAAACCAGGGATTTAAAACTATTATGTTGAAGGGACATATGGCCCTGGGAAAAATATATAATGAAAAGGACCATTCTGAAACACTATCCACGAGTTGAAAACAATTGGATGTTTTACATTCGGTAAAAACAGTAAAAACAGGAAGAGTCCAGGGGGAGACGTAGCAGGTTGTGGCAATTTTGGAACAGAAAAGCAAAGTGTTATTACATCCTGACAGAAATGTCACAGTTAATCAGCCATGTTTTGCGACACGATCCAAAGCATTCAGGGAAGTGTACTTTTAGCTTGTAGTAAGATATTGATCTGGCACAGTGAAAAGGTGGATTAGCGGGAATTAGCGAATATACACAAGCAAGGTCTGTGATGAGCTGATGACAACATTGCTGTTCATGTTTGGTAAATGCTGGGCAAGTATGTCAGCAGTCCTTGTTCCAAAGTGACACCAACTGCCACCCCCCCCCCCGGAAATCTTCCTTGTTGACTGTTTTTACAGATGTAAACATCTAAATTGACTATGGGCGTAGACCAAATAACAAGCTGCATAACAAATTCCGTAGTTCTTCAAAGGGATAAGACAAAACCCGTTTGTAAAATTATTGATAATTATTAAAATGACATAACCGTATGTTGCAACAAATAAAACGTGCACATTTTCTTAAAAATGAAAAAAAAAATGTCACATCAATTTCTCTGTCATAATATCAGTGACCAATGGATATGTATAGACTTCAGCAAACCATTAACTAAAGATATTACAATGGGCCCGGTATGCGGAGCCATTGTTATAGCCAGGTGTTATCACCTCCAAGATTCGGGTTGAGTAACAAAATACCCGTCCTCTTTCACAATAACTAACCAGTTTACATTATGATATAGGTCGTTGACCCTAAGTTTTCTTCTGAAAGCGCGGTAAATTGAATACAAATGAAGTTAAGCAATAAGTTACGGATTTTAATTCTGCACAAAGTTGTTAGGTCAAAGCTTGCCCAGCAACATTCTGGCATGATGTTTGTTTGTCTTTCTTCCTTTTCGAATAAATGATGAAAAACATGGACAAAGTTAATTGAACACGCACTATAGAAGTTCAAGATTTATTTATTTGCGAATGAGGATAAGTATTTTGCGCTTACGTCATTAAAAAAAGACTTCGTCGAAATCGGAGAGGTGGTAACACCTGAGTCTTTCAACCGCGAGACAATATAACAAAGGTCCTGCACTCCCAGAGTTGAAAAGGAATCTGAAGTGTTTTTCTACACCGCACACCGGGCCGGTAATTGAATAATCTTTAGCTCTATTGTTTGCTGAAGTCTAGTGTATCTATTGGTCACTGATATTGGGGAAAATAAATTGAAGTGACATTTTATTCATTATCAAGAAAATGTGCCAGTTTTGTTTGCGGCAACAGATGGTTATATGATTTTAATAATTTATTATGAATTTACACTTGGTTTGCCCTCCTCCCCTGATGGGGACTACAAAACAACAGCATAGAAGGACATGCCCCATAGCCTAAATTGCTTTCAAACTCGTGGAAGTGATTTCAGTAAGGGTCCTTTTCATTTTGTCAATTTTGTTCATGTCATTATGTCCCTTTAAAGACTACCTGTTTTTCATCCATTCCAATCGGATTTACAGAGTGATTATCGGTACATAAGATAGATTCGTGACTTAATCGTGTGCATTGATTGATAACCTCAGAACATGAAGGTGATAAGCTATTAATTAATACAGCTCTGTTTCTGAACAAATACCTTACATAATATCTACCAAGGACTTTTATGCTGACATCCCCCGATTTGACTCCGCTAGACTTTGCCCCTAGGGGGAAACATTAAAGAGTGAAGTGTATGTACAGGAACCACCACCAAACTTGCCAGAACTTCGCAATAGAATAACCGCTGCCTTTGCAAGCATCCGACGAACAAGAATGATTAGAAGTCGATTATTGAAATGGAAAGAGAGCGCAAGCCTGCATCCATCCGTCTTCATGGTCTTAGAGGCAACCAAATGGGGGGGGGGGGAGCAGCACAGAAAGAAGATCAAGATTTTGGAATTCCTGATAATTTAAACTAACCTTTTTCAATATCAGAACTGATCTTTGTCGCAAAACCAAAAGAAACCATAAACGAAAGAATGTGGCTAGAAAAAGGTGTATTATCTAAAGATAGCTCAGACAGTAACAATCCGTGGATAAAATGAAAAAGTGGTACAAATTTTCAATCGGCCATAACTCGGTCAATATGTGTCCTTTGGAAAGATTTTTCGGTGTCTGAAACCTAATGAAACGCACTTTTCAGATGTGCATTAATTTGTATAGTTTACTCTTTCCTTTTCTTGAAACAGAGGGCGCTTTGAGGGTTTCCTTTATTTGAGACACCCGTTACAATTAGATATTGGTTATAAAATATATCTTCATTAGTGTAAAAACAAGACATTCTACCGCTTATAAAACATTTGCAGTGTGTATTAATGATAAAGTATTTAAGAAAAACTAAAAATAAATACACTCTTCACATAGGTATGGCCCTAAATGTCTGACAAGTTGACGGAATGAAGTCAGTACCTAAAGAGAATGCTAAACTAGTCATTTTAGGCAGCCATTTTGATGACGTCATTTGCATATGTTAAAGCGGCACTGGCACATTTTCTTCAATTTCCTCTCAAATGATAGTCTAGGCCATTGGAAGAACAGAGATATATTTTACACATAAAAATAACATACCCCAAAACAGATAGGAACATTGATATGAGGATAAAGACATCCAGGCAATTTGTAGGTCAACTTTTCCATAACTTTAATCAACAAATGTGTATATTACATGAATATTTTTGACTCGTACTCACTGATATTAAAACCACAAAGGCTATAGACAGGTCCAACAGTGTGCATAGCGTGGGAAACATGCATACGGCTAGACTGTCCCACAGTCTCGGCTCTGTCTTTGGATTGAGGTCACAGTAGGTTCAACTGACATAAAATCAAACTTATTTACAACAGTCGCACTCGCCAACACGATGCATCTAATGTATATACAAAAATCAACAACTAAAATCCTAAAAAAAACAGATTACTGGGCCCTCCCTGGACCCTTGGAAATCGGTCATTTTAATACTGCGCTGACACTCTTTTTACCCCATTGGCCGCCCATACGCCCTTATACGATGGATACAAACCCACACTGTAACTTGATCCACCGATTTACAAAATTCAAAATACCACTCGCACGCCGAGACTGTTGGAATCTGTTAGGAAAGTGTCTCAGTGCAACGCCCTCGATGACTTCCCTTCAATCATATTCGCTCCTCCCACGCGATTTATTCAAATCCTCACTGGATGTCAATCACATTGGCAGACCCCGGAGTCATGTGTTGCGGTTTTGTATTGTCAAAAGGTCAAGACATTCATGCACGCATTGTGTACGCGTTGGTATATGTATACTTTGCAAGTTGTTAGCTAGCATAAATTCAAATCTGATCTTTTTTAAATATTTAAAAGTTGGAAATTGTTCAAATCCCAACTGTCTTTGAAATATAAATGAAAGCAAAAGTAGATTTGGGCTTTATTGCTGCAGTTACAGATTTTTTTATATCTTTTTTGAGTAGAGAACATAATTTTTGTGGACTTTTGCTGTCCCAAAAGTAGGAATTGGGGGGTATGTGTGTGTGTGGGGGGGGGGGGGGGGGGGGGTGGCTATCGTGGAATTTTTCTTCTTGGATCGGGCCGGTGAAATGGGAGGGGGAATCATTTGCCAATACTTTCCCTCTTTAGTGCCAACGAATAACATCAGTATCATAGGATGTAACATTCACACCTTAAACGAAATACACGGGCCTATACTGAAAGGAAAAAAAATCATTTCAATAACAAAACAACAAAGAAATAACATAACCAAAAAACAATGAGATTCTGAAGAAACCTACTTGGCAAGAAATCCCAGCGGGAACTCTCCCTCATATTGGCATGGGGAACAAGCAAAAATAAAACAATGGGGCCACAATTCGAAATAAGAAAGTAGCATTATTACAATTGTTTTTTGAAAGTTTGTACAAAAATAGTTCCGTAACCTGCATTCTGACTGTCGAAAAACAGGACTTGATCAAAAAAGATCAAAAAGAGAAATCTCATGTTTCCCTGGCATAAATAATTTTGCATTGAAAACAAGAATTTTGCATAAGAGCTTGAAAGCATTATTTTCCCAGCGAAGATGGAGAGCAGAGAAAAGGAAGGATAGGGGAGAGAAGGAGCTGGAGGAGGAGAGATGGAGAGAGGGGAAAGAGATGGGGCGGAGAGAAAGTGGAGGAGAGAGGGGAGGGGAAGGGAGGGGAGGAGAGAGGAAGATGGGAGAGAGACGGGAGAGGAGATCTCTTTTTTTTCCTTCTCTCTTCCATCGTTTCTCTCTTTCTCTCTTTCTCTTCTCTTCTTTCTCTTCTCTCTCTTCTCCTTTCTCTCTTTTTCTTTCCTTCCTTCCTTCTTCTTTTCTCCCTTTCTCCCTTTCTCTTCTCTTCTCTCTCCATATTGTTCTCTTCCTCTTCCCACTTTCTGGGTTTTCCCTGGCAATGTTTTTATAAAAATGTTTTGATTGAAAACAAAATAAGTTAACATGGATTACTACATATTTTAATAACATCGTAACATTATTGACACATGATACCCCTTCTCACTATTGACTTCTCTCTGGCTTTTGTCAGCAATATATTTTTCCGATAAAGCAATATTTCAAACAATATACAACAAACAACAAACACACACACCTTGTCTTGAGAAGGTTTTTTAGTCCCTCCCCCCCCCCCCTTTATTCATCTTCCATATTTTACTCCATGCGGCAGGCGGGTATACTCGCTCAAGGATTATTTTTTATAACATTTCAAAAATTATTTATTTTCAGACAGAATTGCCATGGAGTTAATTTCTCGGGTGGAGTCTCGTCCGTTTAAAAGAATTTTTGTTACAGCAATTTTTCATTCAGCGCATCTCCCAAATTTTTCTGGGGAAATTTCAGGCTCAGATCTTTTAATAAACCAAGAAGATTTTCAGAATTAAAGAGCTCCCTATAATGCAAGCAGTCTTACAGGTTAGAAGTTTCGAACTAAATTTGGTTCTTTTTGAATTGCGGAAAGAAAGCAACCATCATATAAAAACTGGAGACGGGCGTATTTTTAAAATTAATTTACTCGACTCCGTGACATTACACTGAAAGAATGCAATGCGCGCGCTTGAATAACCACAATGAGGAGGGAGGGCTTTGCGGTCAGACATAATCATGATACTCTTCCAGGGAGTCTTTCGTGGTTTTTGCATATGCCCCGCCTTAATTTGCCATGAACTGCATTGATTGGTCGGGTTTTAAAACAAAAATTATCGCTTACACGATAAAACGCTAGCGATTGATCGGGTTCCCATAAGCATGATAGCATTTATTGCGTGTGCTAAATTTGGTAAACAGAGAACTTCCCGAAACTTTCGGGAACTTGTAGACAAAATCCTAACACATTCCACGGGTCTGTGTGATTTTGGTTGACTCAAGAGATGGTAGTCTTCTTACCCTCGTTTATACCACAGACCCTGAGATGGTCTAGCATACGGCGTGCGTTTTAATTGTGTTAAACGCCATTTTCGTTTTGCCGTCGCGATTTAACGGTCGCCGGCCGACGTTTAATTTTTTACAAAATCGTTCTTTTACCCTAGAGACTGATTTGGTCTTAATCATTTCGGGTGAGGGCTTTTATATATAAAAGCTTTACAACCCATCACTTGAGACGCACTATTTTTCAAATGTGCCAGTGTCTCTTTAACCCTCATGAATTTTGAGGCAATGTTTTATATTTGTGGGAGATAATCGGACCCAAACTTTCAAAAATACAAATTACCTTGTAAGTGACAATAGTTTCCAGTTCCGCCTTTTCTAAAGCCCTTTCTGGCCATTCTCGTCTCACCTATTTAGAACGATAACGAATGGACAATCTTTTTAGCGACCGATTTTCTTAAATCCCTAGCCAAGCGGATCTCACATACCATTACAGGCATGCAAGACTACTTCCACTGAAAATTGAAGCATTTTAAAAAATAATTTGACCCCTGTAATAAGGAAAATTTTACCTCCGATCTATTTTACCGTTTCTTTCTTAGCTTAACATAACTCAAAAAATATATGTCGGAGATAGAACAAGCTATCCACTCTACCTCTTTTTTAAAAAATCCTCACCAGCAATTTAGAAATGTTTCAACAAAATGAAACACTTATCAATGTTGAAACCACTCTGCATTATATTGTTGCGGTTGCGTACGTAACAGTGTTATGAACCACCCCTGATATCAGTGCTAGCCTTTCCCCCTAAGGTGAATCCCAAACAGCACAGCCACTTTGGGTGGTCTGGTCCGCCAGATATTAAGCCTAATATAATAACTAACTATTAATAAAATAATAATAATAATATGAAAGAAAGAATAGTTTAACTTATTTTTATGACTTGTTAGAGGGCATCATTCAGATTTTTTCCTACCAATTAAACAGTTGTTTCCTACCTCTTAAAATCCCCCTTTTCAATTCACAATCTTTGGTGAAAGCGACACACACCCATTGTAACTATTTTTTAAACATATACGTCTCCGTAGTTGTAGCCGTATTTGATAGAAAATTTGCGTACAGACAGCCAGCCAGTACTCATAAAATGTGTTCCAGAAAAAATTGATGTGGGCATTTTTTGTACAAGCTGGCAAACCAGTCAGATCAACTGCCCTATGGTATAGTGTATCATAAGAGTTTGTTGCCAAAATACAAATTTATTTTTTTGGCCTTTTTGGGCCAAAAGAGATGATTTTTGGCCAAAAAAAATAATGATTTTTGAGATTTTGGATGTAATTTGAATATCTGCAAAACAAGCTTTTATCAAAAATACCACTTTTAAGTAATTTGGACATATTTACGTCTTAAATAACAAATTGTAAAGATATTAAAATCAAAAAATAAAGCAAGTCCAGAGCATTATTAAAGGTCATTTTCTCAAAATATTGTTTATATTTGAACTTATGATGCACATAACATGTTTAAAGTAAGCACAAAAGCATCAAAAACACATAACACAGTTCTGTTTGACCTACAGTGTGAATGCTTTTTAGACTTTTAAGTAGAAATTGCAGTAGTGATAACTTTAAAGGGGCAATCTGGATATGTTACAATGATTGCTATATCATCGGATGAACATTCACATAGTGATTTTGGTCCGAAAATTGATTTTTCTGATTTCACACGTATTTGTTTATGGCTATATTTATTCCCTAATTAACAATAATGTAGTAAAAACAAGAAAATTAAAACATTCCAGAGCACTTAAGATCAATTTTCTCAACATCATGTATATTTGAACTAATGATTAGAAACATGTTTAAGTCAGCACAAAAAATCATTAAACATGTTTAAAACAGTTTTTGACTGACCTAAAATCCAATGCTCCTCACGTTTTAATTAGAAATAAAGCTGTGTTTACCCTTTAAGGGGGGCATCTAGGGTATGTTAAAATAATTTGTTTAAGGCACAGGAATAATTCAAAATTGTGATTTGGACTGAAAATTTGATTGTGTAATTTCCCTGTAAATGTACTTAATAACTTCAACATAGCTTTAGTTAAAAATCAGTTTTGGAAACAATTTGACGACACACTTGGGGGTCTAATTAATAAATCATGTAGAAAAAAACAAAGAAAATTTAAAGTATGATGGTCTTTTAAGACATTCTGCCTCCATATTTATGTTATTTGAATAATCAGCTGAACTTAATGACATGGAACATCAAGACCTTACGAAATGTAACTAATTATATTATTACTTTTTACTTTTTATATAATAAAATAGCATCTTAACAGCCCTAGTATAAGATACAGATTTCTTAATTATCCAAGAGTTCAGTAAAGTATTACTTTACTGTGGCGGTTGTGTTGGGGGTGGTTAATATACTGATTTCACTACAATTGAAGGCGGGGGCGGGAAACACATTATTTGTATTGTATCATGCTTTACATGAATCTTACTTACTTTGTTCACACACATATAGCAAATATAGTGGAAAATTATCTGGTAAGTTTTATCCATATTTATCATTGTGAAAACTTCGTTACTGTAAAGCTATCCTCATCTTTCATTCTACACGACGGACGCGTCCAAGAGCCGGGGTGGGGAGCCCACGTAAGAGACATTCGCCTCTCAGGGACTTGGAAGCTGGCCAAGCATCACATCAAACACGTTGGAGCTGTGGGCATTTCATCTGGCGCTGAGACATACTCTCCATCTAGTCAGGGAAGTCACGCGTCCCTAGTCCGTGCGACAACATGTCGGTCGTCTCCCACATAACAAGCAGGGAGGAACCAGAGTCGCACCCTTTTGCCTACAGACAGTCAAAGTCCTGGATTGGTGTCTCCGTCATCGATCACACGACACCGGTCACGCTTCCCTCCCGGGGAAGACAACACCCTGGCCCGATGCCCTTTTTTTTTTTTTATCGAGGAGACATCCGGAAGTCGGGGCCACGCAGAGTCCGGGGTCGTCGGTGGAGTGGCAAACCTCAACCCCAAGATATGCAGATAGTTTTCAACAGGCTTGGAACACCCCCACGTGGACTGTTCGCAAACCGCCTCAACGCCCAGCTCCCGACATACGCTCGTGGCCAGGGAACCCAGCGGCCTTCACCATAGACGCCATGACAAGGAGTGGGACGGAGTCAAAGTATACGCCTTCCCTCCGATCGCCCTATTTCCTCGAGTTCTTCTCAGTTTCACCAGGACAAGCAACTGCCGCAAGAGCTGTTGTGCCCGACTTGGCCTCGGCAACCGTGGTTTTCAAGACTCCGTGCTGCTGTACGCCAACCCCGTTGACTCTTCCATTATGAAGGACCTGAACAAGACTCCGGGGGGTCTCCTCCCGATGGAGACTCTGAAGCGATCCCCCCCACAACCTGACTGCATGTGGCCACTTTCATCAGATCCTATCAGAGCAGCAGGCCTTTCGCTCCAAGCTACCCGTCAGGCGGGAGAGGCAAGGGAGACCTCAAACAATGAAGACTATTTCCTGGACTGGGTCAGTACCGGAACTGGGTGCAATGGGATCAACCAAGTTGGACCCTCTGCGAGCAACCCTAAAGGAGTTGGCGGACTTCCTGATGCAGGTGTTCGAGATGGAGCCAACCCACGCACAGTCAGGATTTGCCGCACGGCAGTAGGAGCCATTCATCTGGGGATTGGCGGAGGCATTACCGTGTCTAACTCGCCATCGCTTCATGACCTCACCAAGGGAATGCAACATCGACGGCCGCCTGAACGCTCTCTGGTACCAGCTGGGACCTGCCAACAGTCCACCAGCATCTCAACAGTCTCCTTATGAGCCTCGTCACCAGGCGTCTCTAGCGGGCACCACCAAGAAGACTCTCTTCCTTGTCGCCGCAGCATCAGGCAGGAGAGTATCGGATAGCCATGCTTCTGTCTATAAGCAGAGAATCCGCCTCACCTTCACAGGGAACGGCCGCCTCGCCTTCCCCATAGTTTACCTTGGCCAAGAATCAATCTCTCAGCTTCACTCCACAGCCGACATCCTCCGACAAGCTTCAGGTTCCAGCGATGAAGGACGCTGGTGCCCAGTTAGAGCCTTGAGTTTTACCTCATAAGACTCAGCCATATAGGGGGGCTCACGACCAGCCTTTTCCTTCCTCACAACTCCGAAGCCGTTTCGGCCCGGCCTTCCAGACGACATATGCCAGATGGATCGTGGCAGGCATAAAGGAGGCCTGGCTAGTGCGGAGGTTCGTCTGACGGGACCACTAGGAGTCACGACGTAAGATCTCATTGCGGCCTTGCTTGGGCCTCCTACCACCGGGGAGCTTCCTATACAAATGTCCTGGGACGCTAGGGATGGGGCTTGTTCCCTTCTAACTTCCACCAAGTTTATCTCCGAGATGTCCTAGTCCGCAGCGGTTCGACGGCAGCTAGGATCCTATCATCAGCTTCCCTCGTCATCACAAATCACAGCAAGCCTCCCCAATCATCCCGTCCGCCCACCGCCTCCCAGAGCACTTTACCCATTGATGTCGGTAAGTGCAACTATTCTAGTATTTGGTTTGTTCAACCTTCTTCCCGCGAGACCAGATCACCATAGCTCCGCTTTCCTTTTGTCCCGAGCACTCTGGTATCCGGGTTTGACTCTACCAGTTGCAATCTCTGGCATAGTCAGGGCTTGAATGGGAACGTAACTAGGAGATGTAGGTGAATTCCCCTCTCCCGGGGAAGAGTCATATCACCATAGATCCTCCGTATACTTACCATCAACTGAGGCTCCCCCCCCCCCCCCCCCCCCCCCCCCCCCCCCCCCCCCCCCGACCCCTCCGTCCGGGCCGCTGCGCCCCCCAGGACGGGGCTTCACGGTGTTCGCTCTCCTCCACCGCCCGTGGAGTCCAACACGTTGGAAAAAGCATACCAACATGTCCAGAAGTCACGTTTCTAGATAATTGCCCCCGATGCGTGCGCATTCAGGGGTCGTCGAACTTTCCCGTGGGTAACTTCTTGGTGTCCTACAGATACCTGAAATTAGGAACACAAGAACAAAGTCTGGATAATTGTATTTGTAAAGACCTTTGATCAAAAATCGGAATAAGAATAATCATTAGAAATGAGTCAGTGAATGCAATGGGTTTTAAGCAAAATTCAAAATAAATGCTATTAGGGTCCAATATGGGTTTCCGTACATGGGAAATCTATGGTAGCTTTTGATTTCTAATTAAAAATTGACAGCATTATATTTAAGTCAGTCCAAAACTAGTTTTTTAACAACAAAACATGTTTTGAATGATTTTGGTTGTGCTTACTTAAACATTTTTTAATCAATTGGTTCATATATACGTTCTGTGAGAAATGACCCTCAAATTCTCTGGAAAGCTTTTATTTCCTTTGGTTTTTTACTACATTAATTTGTTTTAATTATGACTAAAATAGTAGCCCATATTGCTTTAGAATTTTCATCTAAAACCATGTCTTCTAGTCAGAAAATCAGAAAATCAAATTTTTGTGGCCAAAATCACTATCCGATGATACAGCAATTATTGCAACATATCCTCTAGATTGCCCCTTTAAGTAACACTACTGTAATTTCTACCTTAAAAGAAAGTAAAGCTTCACACTTTTAGGTTCCAACAAACTGTTTTAATATGTTTTTTTGATGCTTTTTTTGCTTTACTTAAACATGTTTATGGGTGCATCATAAGGTGTCAATAAACACTATTTTGAAAAAATGCCTTAAATGCTCTGGAATGCTTTTTATTTTCTTTATTTTAATTATCTTTAATTTGTTTATTTAAGAACGTAATATAGTTCCAAATTACTTAAAAGGTTATTTTCGATAAAGCGTGTTTTTGAAGATATCAAATACTCAATCTCATCTCCAAAAAATCATATTTTTGGCCAAATCATCTTTTTTGGCCCAAAAAGGCCAAAAAATCAATTTGTATTTTTGTGCAACAACTCTTATGATAAACTATACCATATGAACAGTTGATCTGACATGGTTGCCAGCTTGTAACACAATGCCCACATAAATTTTTTTCTGAACACATTTATATCCTTGGCTGCTGTCCCTGTAATTAAGACGTGTTATATTGGCTTGTTTTCTGTACTACCGTTCAACGGAACATATCCCCAATCTGTTTGCCGTCATCTCTGCTGTTCGCGCTTGATCCATTTTTTTTTTCTGCTCGTCACCGGTTGGGACGTAACTTCTGATTTTGGACCCGGTAAGTGAACACTGTGACTGCCCACCTCTGGCGTGACTCCTAGTCTTAGTTCTGAAAATCCTGGCCGTTTATGAATTTGACCTGCCAACAACCCATATCCCCTCACGATTTGACATCCGTCAATGAAAAATGGTTGAAATTTGCTCCAACTTAACGCATTCTTACAAAAATATAGATGGTGTCCTCGATAGATTATGTCACCATTTGATGTAGAAATTATTTTTCTATCGAGATGAACAGGTTTTTTTTTTTTTTGAGGTGGACAAACCCCCGAAGATTGTAACCGTGTACACTGTGACATGTTGGCCTCAGTTCAGTGAGATTGTGTTGTAACACCATTACTAGAGAATAATTACGAGGCGTACCGTATACCCGGGACCGAGGGGGGAGAGGTCACATATGAAATGGACGGGGTGTAAAGCTGGCGCTTCCGAACCCATGGGCAATTCGTTGACAGATTAATCAACAAATAGGGTACTGTTTACCCCAAATAGGGATTTTCCGGGTAACAAATTTCGTATGCAAAATTTAAAAAAGGTGGTCTTTTTAGAAATTTGGAAAAAAATTTCAAAATGGGGTCTTGTGAAAGTTTTCACAAACTTGGTCCAAAATCGGTGACAGTGGTAAACCTTTTCCAAAAAAATGTGGTCTCTTGGTGACCATTTTTCAAAATATATGGTCTTTTGGGTGACAGTGGTACTGAAAATTGGGGTCTTCACAGCCCTTCATACGCTTCCCGCTCCCAAGTGCTTTGTGCCTCCCCAATATTAGTTATTACGAGCAATAGGGTGCATCAGATCCCCCTCATGTCATCAATTGTCTTGTCCCCTAGTCTTAAAGTGTGCCACTTGTCAAATAATAACCTCCACCAAATACAATTTATTATCCGGATTGTCGTCAGGAAGCCTCCCATGAGCTTAAGTTTTGTACACGAAATCAATAAGGATTTTTTTTTTTGTTTTTTTTTTTTTTTTTTTTTTTTTGACAAAACACAAAATGTGATGATTGTCACCTGTGATTTGGTCATGAATTTCATAATGTTAAAGGCAAATAGTCTTTCCAAGAGTACCAAATCACAAAGTCGTCCCAATGGCAGGGCAATACACAATAGCCAAAATAAACCAATATCCTAGCTTGTAGGTTATTTTGAAGGACGCGTCGGATGTATTTTTTGTAAATTAAGCCTTTATAACCAGTTACATAAATAGGTCAATAGTTGTTTATTGTACTGGGGGTTTTCTTACACGTGGCACTATTGTTACATAATATCAGGCCACTCGTTTTTCCTCTTTCATTTTATGTCCCATATGGAAAGCCCAGCTGCAGATGGCATGTCTTTTCAATAGTAGATACTCATTGTGAGTAAAGTATTGACAAGTTATGTAACCACGGATTCGGTCAATCAACTCTTTGATGCGAATACGCGTTCATATACGCTTAAATACAAATTGTGTTGTACAATACGTAGCACTTATTATTTAAAAAAGAGACTTTAAACTCAGGAACTGGCAACCATACATTACATTTTTATGCATTCCCGACATACAGTCAAAATACCATCGTACTGCAAATGTCACGTGTTTTGTGCCATAACACCTTACTATATACCACCTTACTAGGCAGAGTTACCTGTTCAACAAAACCATGTTCTTAAAAAATATTAGATGTTATCATTTGTTGACATATCTAATGACAATTGCGTTCAGTAGTTTTCGAGATAATAAATCCGGCAAGCAAGTCATCTACGCACGCGGTAGTTTTTGACCACCAACCATGCTCCAGGATCAGGTCTCCCGCACTAACCTCAAATGGCAGCTATTGGTTTTTCTGATCTTTTTTGGAACTTAAATTTTCCCACTTACCTGAAAAAAGTAACGAATATTTTATACATTTTAAAAGATGCAAGAATGAGATTTGAATCCCAGACCACTGTATCATGAGGGCAGCTACCGAACCACAAGACGAGCGAGGATTGGTGTGCATGATTTGCATTTCTAATCTTTGATACAATTTGATAAAGTACACAAACCACCTACTAGCCTACAAGAAACCACCCCAATACACACCAGCGATCTCTGTACAATGGATTGGCTACACAGCTGTAATTATATATATTAGATTGTAGCTGCGTCCACCCGTGTAGTTATTACCGGTGTAAAGAAACTGAGTGTCCCCCATGAGAGAGTGTCCTAGCTACCATAGCAACATGTACGGAATAAACCGTGACCTTGTAGACGAGGCCATTCGGGTACAGTGCTGAAACAAGTGATGCATACAGCACTCAATGGAGAACACATAACCATGGGTGGTAGTGACCTCATCTCACACGACCGCTGTAATATATGACCCCGGTATTAACTATGCCCGATGGCATTAAAAAAATCCGCTAATCTCCCTCACGCCTATTGTACCCTATTGTAATCGTCTCCGCATGCGGTCGGACATAAGTCACTTATTACCGGACATAAATTGGTCGGTATTAGTGTCGGATATAAATTTACAATGTGAACGCGCATCAGGTTTAACTCTATCGGACCTAACGAGGCTTAAATCCGACGATATAATGCTGAAAATCGTGTCCACACGGTCGGACTTAAGTCACTTATTACCGGTTCTAACTCTGATCGGTATTAGCGTCGGACTTAAAGTGGCCGTGTGGACGCGCACTGATCGGGTCTAAATTCTGTCGGTATTAGTATCGGACTTAATTTGGTAGTGTGGACGCGCATTTAACGGTATTAGCGCTTAGATCCGACATAACTTTAAGTCCGATAAGCTTATTACCGGTACTAGCTGACCTTAAGTGGTCCATGGCAACTGGCATCGAAACTGTTTGTTCCGATAGAGCGTCCACACGTATTTTACTAGTACCGGTCATAACTTTATGCCCGGACTTAACCCTGCTCTTCTTCGGCATTAAATCTTCGGATTTAAGCATCGTTAGGTCCGATAGAGTTAAACCCGATGCGTGTTCACACTGCAAATATTTTATATCCGACACTAACACAGACCTATTTAGGTCAGGTAATAAGTGACTTATGTCCGACCGCATGTGGAGACGATTACAATAGGGTACAATAGGTGTGAGGGGGATTAGCGGATTTTTTTAAAAATTAAATCGGACATAGTTAATACCGGTAATAACTACCGTGTGGACGCAGCTGAAGAAGAGCAGGGTTAAGTCCGGTCATAAAGATATGACCGGTACTAGTAAAGTACGTGTGGACGCTCTATCGGAACTAACGGTGGGTATTTTCGGTCTTTTCTGAAGTAAAGCAACGGAAAAAGCAGTGGCGTTACTCGAGGTGGGCGCAGTGGGCGACTCACCCACCCTTGGGAAAAAAAGTTATGGAGAAATTTTGAAGGCAGGGAGGGAAAAGGGGGCAAGGAAAAGGAGAGGAAGGAGTAAGTAAAATATGAGACCCAGGGAGAAGGCGGATGTTGTGATGTTATGATTTTTAACAGCATGAAAGAGGCTAAACCAGGTGTCATTTGGCGACTAAAAAAAAAGCAGCAGGCGAGCGAAGCGAGTACATTAAACGTTTCCCAAATCCTACATCATTTTTTCCAAATACTGGATACGCCACTGATTCGGTGGGAAATTAATCTTTGCCCCCTCCATGCAAAGGGTGAATCTTCAGGTCCTTGCCCACCCTTGACTAGAGGTGTATTACGGCGTACAACCTTGATGGAAAGCTATCTCAGCATTTTAGAATTCTGGTTGTTTTCCCAATGTACAATCAAAACAGGCTTCTCCTTACCTCGTCCTCTTCGAGCATGGTTAAGCGGACTAATGGCATAAAAAATATTCAGACCTAAATGAAAAGGCACCCTTACTGAAATCAACTTCCACAAGTTTTGAAAACAACTTGGAATGTTTACCTTCTGTATAAACAGTAAAAACGGAAGAGTTCCAGAGGGGAAGTGTCAGTATGCGTGGCCAACTTCTGGAACGAAACCAAGGTGTTGGCATTCCCTGCAAATTTTACAGTGTTCTAGCATGTTTTGTGACACAATTCAGAAGCATTCGACCGGATTCAGGCATTGACTTTAGGCTTGTATAATAATTGATCTGTAAAGTGAAGATGGATTAGCCGGGATTAGCACTATAACAATAGCAATGTCTGTGAGCTGATTACAGCTTCGTTTCAAGTTTGGTAAATGCCTGCAGTAATGTCAAGCATCCCCTTTTTTGTTCCAGAAATTGCCACTATCTGCCACCTCCCCCTCTGGAACTTTTCCTGTTTTTACTGTTTTTTACAGAATGTAACTCCAATTTGTTTTCAAACTTGTGGAAGGGATTGTCAGTAAGGGTCCTTTTCATTATTCTAATATTTTTTTTTTATGCCATTATTGCGCTTTAAAAAGCCTTATCGTATGAAGATTTTTATTTCAGATTTTGTTTGTTGAAAATCACTTTAAGGATTATCCTAATATCTCAAGTTACTTGGAACCACTGGTTTAAAACCGTTTCCAAGGGATGAGACATTTGGATCAGTCCATTTTGTAAACGGAGGTGTTTAAAACAACATCACAGACGAACGTTTCACTATAATTAAGTTGGTCTTAGTTTTTTACTTTTCAAATCTTTCTAAAGTTTTCTTTGATATTATAGCTTGAACATAATTTTCACAGGAAAACCAACAATATTAGAAAATATTTCCTACAGAAAAAGTTCTGGTCCAACGGTTGTTAAGCATTCTGATGCAAAATTGTCATACGTCATTACAAAATGGAATGTAAACAAAGTGGGTTTTATTCCCTTAGCATTTCAAGAAATTAGAAAAAATGCTGGGTTATCTCCAAATTGATATATATTGACCTCCACTAACGTGTGAATGAAAGTTTAAACTTAGATCAATTAAATATATCGTCGCCCACCATCACAATACACATACTGTCTTATAACGCCTGATCTGACATTTTTTAACTTTTGAGATATTTTGCATATGTACTCATAATGCTATGGTCTATTACAATCTTGAAAGTGACCTATTATGAGATATTAATTAAGAAATTTGATCATAAGTGGTCCCATAGGCATGGCACTCGAAACTGTTTGTCCGATAGAGCGTCCAACGTATTTTACTACAGATAACCGGTCAAAACTTTATGGGTCCCGGACACTTTAAAACCCTGCTTCTCTTTCGGGACAATAATCTTCGGATTTAAGCATCGTTAGGTCCGATAAGTTAAACCCATGCGTGTTCAACACTGCAAATATTTATATCGACACTACACATACTATTTAGGTCCAGGTAATAATGACTTATTTCCGACCGCATGTGGAGACGATTACAATGGTCCAATAGGTGTGAGGGGGATTAGCGTATATTTTTTTTAATAAAATTAAATCGGACATAGTTAATACCGGTAATAACTACCGTGTGGACGCAGCTGAAAAGAGCATGGGTTAAGTCCCGGTCCTAACGATTGACCGGATACTAGTAAGGACGTGTGGACGCTCTAATTTCGGACTAACGTGGTAATTTTCGGTCTTTCTGAAGTAAGCACGGAAAGCCGTGGCGTTACTCGGGGTGAGCGAAGTGGGCGACTCACCACCCTTGGGAAAAATTATGGAGAAATTTTGAAGGCAAGGGAGAAAAAAGGGGCAAGCGATAAGAAGAGGAGGATTAAATTGAAAGATAGCCCCCAGGGAAAGGCGGAATGTGTATTGATGTTATGATTTACAGCATGAAAGATTCTAACCCTATTGTCATTGGCGACTCAAAAAAAAAGTCAAGCAGGCGAGCGAAGCGAGAATACACGTTTCCCAAATCCCCTACAATATTGGTTTACCAAATAGGGATACGCCACTGATTCTGGGGAAATTAATCTTTGCCCCTCCATGCAAGGTGCCCATCTTCAGTCCTTGCACCCCCTTGACTAAGGTGTAGTTAACGTCGTTACACCGCTGATGGAAAAGGCTAGCTAGCATTTTTAGATTCTGGTTGTTTCCAATGTCCAACCAAACCAGTGCTTCCCTTACCCTCGTCCCTCGATTCGAGCAAGGTTTAAAGCGACATAATGGCCTAAAAAAATATTCAGACATCATGCAAAGGACCCTACTGAATTCACTTCCACAAGTTGGAAAAAAACTTGGATGTTTACATTCTGTAAACAGTAAAAACATGAAGTGTCCAAGGGAGAAGTGGCAGTTCGTGGCAATGTCTGGAACAGAACACCAAGTGTGGGCCTTTCCTGACAGAATTTTACAGTGTAGCGAGCATGTTTTGTTGACCACAGTCAGAAGCAGTTCCAGACAGGATTCAGGCATTTTAACGTAGGGCTTTGGTAATAGATTGACTGGAGTGACAGAATGGATTAGCCGGGGGATTAGCAACATATACAAAGAAGGTCTGGTGAGCTTTGATGCCAGCATGCTTATCAAAGTTTGGTAAACATCTGGCAGTCATGATCAGACACCGTTTTTTCCAGAAATGGCCACGAACTGCCACCTCCACCCTCTGGACATTTTCCTGTTTTTACTGTTTTTAAACAGAATGTAAACATCCCAATTTTTCAAACTTGTGGAAGTGATTTCAGTAAGGGGCCCTTTTTCATTATGTCTGATATTTTTTATGTCCATTATTCGCTTTAACCTTATACAGGATGGAAGATTTTATTTTCAGATTTTTTTTGTTGAAATCACTTTAAGTAAGGATTATCCCTAATATCTCAAGGGTACATATGGAACCTGGGTTAAAACTTTTTTTACAAGGATGGAAAACCTTTGGATCAGGGCCTGCCAGTTTGTAACGGAGTGGTTTAAAAAAACAAATCACAGACGACATGTTTTCACTATAATTAGTTGGTCTTAGTTTTTTAACTTTCAAATTTTCTACATTTTTCTTTTTGATAAATATAGCTTGAATATTATTCAACAAGGAAAAACCAAACAATACTTAGAAAATATTTCAAATAACAGAAATAGTCTGGTCACAACACGGTTGTTATCATTCTGATGCAAAATTTCATACTTCATTACAAAATGAATGTACAACGTGGTTTTTATATTTCCTTATGAGTCAGAATTAGAAAAACATGCTGGGTTATCTTCCAGTTTAGATAATGGACCTTCCACTACGTTGTGAAGAACATTAAACTTAAGTCGATCAATTAATTATCTCGCCCACATCACATACGTCTTATCTGACATTTTAGTACTTTTTACTATTGTGGCATATGTACTCATAATCTATGGTCTATTACATCTTGAAATGGACCTAATTAGTGAATCTTAATTATATTTGAATCAATCAAGACTCAAAAAACTGCATATCGCGATTTCACGAACTGTCGTATTTTTCATTACACACTAATTTTCAATAGTTTAATAATTAACGCTGTTACGCACAAACAAGCTTATTTACCTTTTCACATACATAATCTATGTGCGTCGATCCCTGCCTCGTTGCTTGAAAATTACGTGTGTTCAGTCACATAATACATATCTACATTGAACGCATTGAAATATAACGGTTGAAATTAGCTCTTATTAAAACATACGACTTTTTTTGCGTTTCCACATACCACACTTTATCCTTGGTACTTTAATATCAGGAATACATTGCACTTTCAAAACAAATCACAGGTTAAAACTTAAACACAAGAATGTTTTCTGCATAATGCAAAATTAAAAAGTAAATTGTAAATGTTTAATTCCATAATACAAACATTAAATCTTCCGGTAGAATTTCAACTGGCGATTTTCTCGAAACGGCATTTCCGTCAGATAAGACTAAATATGATGTGGGCGACGATATCCTACCAAAGTGGAAATTGAAAATTCAATGACTGGACGGACCAATGTTAACTTTTTGTATTGTGAGTGTCACAGAAGATAACCTAGTTCACATCACCAAAATGAGTTGATTTTGCCCTTAATTACCATTTAAATTTATTGTGAAATTTTTTTTCAATGGTCTTTAGGTTTTCCTGTGCATGATGTTTTCACATATTTCTTTTGCAATTTTATCAATTATGTTTTACCCTCTTTGGGTGAAAGTTTTATTTACTACTTACTCCGTGTGCGGAGTTGTCATGGACACTTAAGGTCAGCTATATACCGGTAAATACGCTATCGGACTTAAAATTATGTCGGAAACTAGCGCTACACCGTTATGAGCGTCCACATGCACGTTGAAGTCCGATACTTATATAACAGACAGAATTAGATCCAATCAGTGCGCGTCCACAACGTAACCTGGCCACATTAAGTCCGACGCTAGACCGGACCAAAGTTAGAAACCGGTAATAAAGCGAATTAAGACAGACCGTGGTGGTACACGACTATCTGCTAACCAAATCTTGTACCGTTTCTTCCGATTATTCCAGATTTCGATTGAACACATTTTGTTGAATGACCGGCTCCTAACCACCTGCTTGTGCTCTTTTTGGTTAACATAATGGCAGTCGCACAGTGGGCCAGAATCCCCTCAAAGCTGGCCAAAAATCAAGTTGCCGAAGGTGCTTTTTTATTTTTTTTATGTCGTTAGGGAAAGAAAAAACATCCAAAGAACAAACGATTATGTTAAATATTTCTTTTGTAATTTAAGGAATTAAAGGTGTATATCGTCCGTTAAACATGAAAAAACGTGGTTGTTCGGCTAAGAAAATGATAACCACCAAATAATGAAAACTCCTTGTGACGAAGGAAATAAAGAATCCCTTTTGTAATAGCCTCCTATCTACCACATGATGATACACAGATTAAAATATACTAATGAAAAAATAATGTGTATAACATTAAGGGGAAAAATCCCCTTTTTTGGCCAAAAACTGCTAGAAATTCACTTTTTTTGAAAAAAATCGCATAAACGTTAGATTTCCCGTTTGATTTCCGCTATGATTCTAATATCACCATTTTAATCAAAGCCTATTCTTTCAGTTATACTAAATGTTTTTTTGCCACCATTTGCCACACTGCATATTGGAGTTCATTTAAATCACCACACACACTATGCTAAAGGGCCTTTTTAATGAAACAATTCAACTTGCCGCAGCCCCACACCCTCGCTGCGATATAGTCCGGTCTACAATCATATTCGTTAAGAACGCCCAGAAATTGAAGAGGATACAGATTCTGATAGTTCTGGGGGTATATAATTATGCGCATACATCTTTGTAACAATATGACCAGCATTTTTTAAACGTGGTGAACACGTGTAACTTTTAGCTTATAAAAGAAGAATCATGGAATCTCAGTATCTTGAGGCTTTGGCGAAATGTGTATCTGTTGTCTAGAGAATTAACATCAATGCCCAAGTAAAAAATTTGACCAGAAAGTTTGCAGCTCTTTCTGCCTTTCACGTTCTATATCAAATGTCCAAAAAAAAAGCAACTTTCAGCAAGAAAACAATCTAAATTCATAGTGTAGGAATATAATGTATTCTGATACACTAAATGGCCATTAAGAACGGTACGTGATAGGGAGGGGTAAAACGTATCTCAAAGTATACGTAAGAAACAAGGCGATTTGGTTGTTAGTGGAAAAATCTCAAAATACCGCACACCTCAATCCGTAACTCGAGGGGGGTCAAAAGGATACGTACAATTTGTACGTAAGAAGAATGACGTAAATAGCGAACGCCCCAATCAATGGAATCACTTTGGTGATGCGAAAAACCCATTTCCCCAATCTCACATAAGCAGGTCCCTTATGCTTTATGTATACTTTTCTTCACAGAACATTAGAAAACGGTCTTTAAAATCATTTCAAAATGCACTTTTGGGGATCATACCACTGTGTTTTTTGGTAATTTTAGTAACATGCTATGATTTTTAAAAAAAAAACAATTTTTATGCATATCATAGTGAGAACACATTATTTTGGATGACGCATAATTATCCCGTACATCCACTAAGAAAATGACTACCACTACCATCAGCCGGCAAAAAAGTAGTTCGCTTATTTTATCTGTTAGATCTATTATTATTTGAATGTATTTTGTCTTTTTATTACGTTTCTAAATGAGTCACATAATCCTTTCAAATTTCTCATGTCCACGAACCCCGAGAAATTTATGCAAATAGTCCCAGTGTTTTATGGGCCCCTTTTATGGATTACAATGATATTATCAATGATCAATCAACACCAATATTTTTGTGTGACACGTCATCCATATATTCCTAAATATTTCTATCCATATTTTTTCTCATTTCCAAGAACCCCTATATGCTTAAATAGCCATTGTTTTATGGGCCCTTTTATGGATTACAATGCAATTATCATGACCAACAAAAAAGTATTTTGATGCACGCAACATCTTTCCTAAATATTACCATCAAATTTCTCATGTCCACGTAAACCCCATATATGCTTATATAGTCATGTTTTATTGGCTATTTTATGGATTAATTTACAAGGGCATATTACAATGCACCCATCAGAAAACAGTATTTTTGATGACGATCATATATATTTCTAAATATTACCATCAATCCTCATGTCCAAAAACCCCCTATATTCTTATATAGTAATTGGTTTTCATTGTAACATGATTGTATGGATACAAATGCAATATTATCAATTACCAAAAATCAGAAAACCGTATTTTGATGACGTCATATATATTTCTTAAACATTACCTTCACATTTCTCATGTCCCCGTAATCCACTATTGTCAAAATTGTAATTGTTATGTATTGAATTGACCATTAAAAAATTGATTTTCAGATTGACCCAATCAGAAACCACAATATTAAGAACGATCATAAACAAATGTGAAAATACTTTCTCTAGTGAAACTCAGCGGGTAACAAAACCCCCTAATCTACCTTAAAAATTGCAACCGAATCACCCTTCTAAATATCCAACAAATATTTTTTGGCCCAGCTTTTTGATTCAATTCTGGCCCACTGGCGTCCCTCTGGTGCTTCCATACAAGCCCAGGTTTCCAATCCATTGTATCCCAGAGATTAGTTTATACCCCAATATAGTCTGTCCACACGACGTTATTACCGATATTAACTAATACCGATGAAAATTTTAAAAAAAAAATCCACTAGATTCCCCTCACTCTATTGACCTAGCTGATAATGTCTCCCAGCGGTCGGAAAACCTAAGGTCCTTGGTCAAATCCATTCACACCTCTCATTGTCAGTATAACAGTGCTTACCTTGTTTTGTTTAACATGGTCACAGTTAAGGTCCGACAGAAGCGTACGGTCCGTGCATGTCCCACGTACTTACTAATAAATACCTCTGGTCGTAAAGTTACTACCGCTGACTTAACCCTGCTCTTCTTCGGCCTTAAATCCGTCGGACTAAAGCCTAGTTGGGGGGTTCGATAGAGATGCGTCATTGACGGCAATTTATATCAAACACTAAAACCGATCGATTTAAGTCCTGTATTACTTGAGCTTATGTCCGACCGCAGTGTGGAGACCGAATTACCATATGTCAATAGGGCGTGAGGGGAATTAGTGGATTTGTTTTTTTAATTCCATCTGTATTAGTTTCCTACCGTTGTGAAAGCAGATATATTTCCGTTGGGAGCCATATCAGGGGCGACAAACGATAACGGAACCAACAGTGAAACTAATGTTCGTAAAGAGTCAACTGAATCGATTGGTCTATTGTTCACCATGGTTCCCGGACTTGAAATACGCCGGACAATTGTTCCTTCTACAAACAAAACTGATATAAACGCCGTGTGGGACACCTACTATTAGTAATTGTAAATTCGCACAAAAGCCAACATGTCAGCGCCATACAAGTACTCTACAATAACAGGAACTTAGTTATCCAGTCTATATAACATCCTAACCATACCTCGCCATGGACATGGAAAAAATGCAGAACGTTTCATATAGAAGCCCATTGAATGGCAAATAGTTATTACAATTGATTCCGTCATGCCTGTATGAACGTTGTGCAGTAGTGCTGACGGAATAAATGGCAATACCCGTCATTTGCATCATGGGATCTTCTATTTCAAAACGTTCTCCCTAACAAAGGACCTACCGCAAACTACCGTAATCTAGCAACCGTGAAACTATTCACTTTTAGAGAGATAGAAGGTTAAAACTGAGGAGGGTTTGCTGGGTGAAAATCGTATTTAATCCTAGATTAACCGCTTGTTAATTTTATTCTTGAACCGTGTCAAAAATGTGAATGTATCTTTATACTTGTTATTGTCTGAATTTTATTCCTGTCAGTAAACGCATATTATGAATGGTACGAATTCATTTGGAGAGCATGTGTTGAGATCAAAACTAAAAAGCCGTAAATGCTCAACTCAATTGATTCGATGCTTTAACCCATTTTGGACCTTTTTGTATCGAATATGTATCGTCGGCCGCCTCACATACTGACGTATTTGCAAAAATACGTATTTCGAGAAAAACGGCTTTGAAGATTTTGAGATTTTAATTTGCCCCATACTGTTTATTAGAGCATATATTTCAATTAAAACCTAGTGGAAAATCGCCGAAATCAGTTAAATTTCAAATATATTTAACTAATCAGCTTCCAATTTATTTACATATGCTAAAAGATGATGTTAAATAAAATACGTCACTATGTGAAAACGACATAATAGCAATTTTCAATGTGTAAATAACAAATACGACGCGCAAATACGTCGTTAGGCGAGATTCCCAGTTTCAGGAGCAAAGTATTGCCTCTGAGGAAAGCCTCAGACGGAACATGTCGCACACGGAACAGTTATAAGCCGCACGGGAGAATTCTTTTATAGCCAATTAGCAGTATTGATCGATCAATATCGTCTTATTGTCTGGGATCACTCTTTGCCCTTGGGGCCTTTTGTGGTCGGCGCTATATTTATCTCATTTGTAAACAGTTTATTTATTCATTGCCCCACTTAAATTCGATAATTGGGTTCCTCTGGAGACTGACAATAGGGCAATGAGTACCAATTATGGGATTACATTGCGTGTGAGGTTAACTTAAGTAGGTCCACAAGGAAGGAAAGGTCAGTGTTTATTTTAGATATACAGGACCCGTACGGAACAAATTTATAACCTGTGCGCAAGTTAATCGTTCCCTCCGACGCAATATCTTCCTCGTGAAACTGGGAATCCCGCCTTATGTGACGCGTTTGCGCAAATACGTCGCTATGTGAAAACGACAAAATACCAATTCTACCGCGAAATGCAAAATACGTCGCACGAGTACTTCAAAATGCAGATACGGTGGTATGGACCTGCGCAGTATAGATTTTCGACAAATACGTCGTTATGTGATGCGGACAATTTAACGTTTTGTAAATACGTCATAATAAGTTAATTAATATTTGACTAATTAAGCTCCTTTGAGGTTTAAAAGTTTGTGAATATGCAGAATAGTACAAAACAAACGTACATGCCAAATTTCTCCAAAAAGTCC